>PVHY01009869.1:0-54323 GCA_004024945.1 Uropsilus gracilis
TTCCTTCCTTCCTTCCTTCCTTCCTTCCTTCCTTCCTTCCTTCCTTCCTTCCTTCTTTCCCCCCATTCCTTTAACACAGTCCCTCATCTGGCATGATTTCTAGACCCATCATCATTCTGGGGGCCTGTGAAGATATGCAGTACTTAGATGAGGTGTCTGCTTTTAAACACATCTCCAGAATTGCATACACTTCCCCAAACATGCTATTTACCAGGCGAAGAGGCAGGGGGGCTCCAGTTCCACCTCTTGCTGAATTTGTACCTCTAAGAAAGCAGCCTCACAGCACACTGACCGCTGGCTCTCAGGGACCAATGAACATGTGAACCGTCCTACCCCTTTGCGGGCTCCGAGCTTTTTTTTTTTTTTTTTTTTTCACGGCTGTGTTTATTTAAAAAATATCTTTATTACGGCAACGCTGATTTATAATGTTATATCACTTTCAGGTGCCTGCGAGCACTTTGAAAGGGAGGCTCTTCACAAGCTCCTGCAAACACTAATTACCTGAGCATCGCCAGCCTCAGTGAGAAGCAACCTGGACTCACCGGTGTTGGAACAGGGCGAGCGCCCGCCCTGCCGACAGCTTCTGAGATGGAGGCCTGAGACTATCAGATTCAATTGAAACTGTGGGGGGAATTTTAGGGAGGCAGAATGTAATTACTTTAGTTGGACTCGGGCCAGGATTCCGGAGTTAACACAACTGCTCTTAGAAAGTCTGCCATAAGATCTCTGGTGACCACAAATGGTTAGGTCTGTGGTTTAAGGTTTCATCCAAAAGGTAAACAGCTCGGTACAGCGCAGTGCCCCCAACACCACGCAGGGCATCGATTCACACGGACCTAGAGGAGAGGCCACCTACTGAACGAGAAACCCATTTCCTGAAGTACCTACTTGTTCCTGGGAGGTCTCTCATCCTCGCACCAAGCAGACCAGTCCTTACTTAGCTAGTAAGAACTGACAGACTCACAGCACAAAGTGGTATGGCTGCCAGACTAAATTATGTGCTTGTCATTTTTCCTTGTGTTGTCCAAGATTCCAGCAACAAAACAGTAGGGAACTCCCCGTATACATTTTTGCTCAAAACACATTCGTTTCTCCTCTCTGTAAAGTTCTTGGATCCCACAGTCCAAGTTAAACACAACTGGAATTTCCCTATAAGTCAAAAACAATATTAATTCTGAGCCCACATATTTTTCTTCTTGTAGGGTATGTACACATTTAAACACAGCACATGTTGCAGACAATCTGCAAATGGTAAAAAGCTCTGGAGGAAAAAAACAAACAGGGAGAAATGCAAGGAACATGTTTTTAACAAGAGAGCAGAGGAGATCTGGTGGAGCGCTGACCCGGCAGTGAGAATTTTCCTCTGTGGTCTGTTGAAAGAAGAGCAGAGGCTGGCATGATGCCGCCGACTGACGGTTGGAGGTTTTGCACCACACAAATCTTCAATGAGGGTTACTTCTCGGTGGGAAGCAGAGAGATTCTTGGAGAATATTGGCATGGCAGGCAGCTGAACTCTGCATCCCTGACGCAGGCTGTACCAGACACACTGCAGTCCCTGTTTATCTGAAGTCTTGAGATTACCATAGTCATCTTTTTCAAATTAAAATGGCAATGTAAAGTTTTGTAAATGTTAGTTCTTCTAATTGACAGTGGCTTGGATAATTAAAATAAAGTCGCTAATATTTTCTCTGTTTTCTTTTTTATCACTGAAAGTTCATTTTTTACTAACTCAGACAAGGTCTTCATTTTTATGAAGACCCACGCTGACCCCTAAAAATCGGATTTTTTTTTCTGTTAATGTTTGTGCCCATCTGGTTTGAATTTAGTATTCTTATGAGTCATTTCACTGTGATAGGAACACTCTACTATAGAAAACTTCTGTTAATATTTTAACATTTTAAATCCAACACTGCATAGAGCATTACCTAAGCCTCCTTGCAATTACAGAAAACCGTGTCCTTTATTTGTTCATGGTTCCTGCCTTCACGTTTATTTTCTTTAAACTGAACATAGTACATGGTAAATAGGTGCATACCCCACATGTGTGCTCAAATACTTTACCATCTTGGGTCAACACTACCCTTTGCAACTTACGAGCCTTTTGGAGGCAGCGTGTGCCTGAGGAAGGATGAATAATTCTGTAGGAAGTGGGACTGTCTTTGCTTCTCATGGCTGACACTTAAGCCATTTAAAGGAGCTCGATTTATTTTCCGATCAACATTGACTTTATAACTTACATTTTTACTACCCAAATTTCCTGATTTTGATGCTTGAACTCATTTTCCTTTTACTGCTGGGCAACATTTCTCAAGGTAGTCTTTAAGGCCAAACGAAGGAGGAAAAAAATGCCAGGAATCTCTTTAAGAAAATACAGCAGTGTCTCCTCTACCTTCTTAAGCAAATGGATGGTTCCCAGGGAGGCTAGATTTGGTTGTGTACTTAGTCAGTAAATTGAATCTGCACATGGGGTGAACATAATTTAACTTAAAAAAATAAAAGGAGGATTTTGAAGTATTATTTGTCTATATTAAAAGTGAAGTAAGCATGCCTTAACAAGCCAAGGCATTTTGTAATTTATTTGCTATATTTAAAATATTTCATCTTAATTTTGGAAGAAAGAAAATAGCAGCGGTTTAAATCAAGTGCTTCAGTAAGGAGCAGGCCATTTTTAAGGTAAGTATGAGTTCCACACTTCAACAAAGATACAAATGAACTCCCTCTCTGAATGAATAATAGGGCTTCACTCCCCTAGTCCCCCATTAGGGTTTCTTGAGTTTATTTCCTAATCTGCAGGAATAAAGCTTAACCAAACAAAGCGCCTTACCTGGGCTCTGAGCACCAATTCCTTAAGATAACTTTATTCTAATTCTCATTACATTTTAAGTTCACTGGTGGTGCTTGGAGAGATTTAAATCAAAATAGAAAAAAATAATAACCACAGAGGTGGGGCCCAGCTTCTTAGTCTTTATTCAGGCAAAAACATGTGTTGGAGTCTATGAAAGCTTTGCAAAACCCAAATCTGGGGATTTTAGCAACCACACGCCCTAACTGCAGATCCCAGGCTCTGGGCATGACAAATACATTTGTACTTCCCATTAGCCATATTGTTGTGACTGAATAAAAAATGTAGCCCTTTTCACACAATTTAATTAGAAGTACCAGATGTGGTGTTGTATGACTGATGTCAAAATACGACACTTTTATGTAAACACTTTAACTTAATCAAGTAAATAGCTTTCACTATTTTAAAGCATTTCAAATCTGCTTGGTACAAATACATTATTTTTGTGTTATGCTAAATAGATCATGGCCAGCTGCAGCATTATTAAGAGATTAGGGGAATAAAGTTAGATTTTACTATATTATTTTTCAAGGGCCAGCCTTTACAATTTCCTCCTCTGGGAAAGAGGAAAAGAAGAGAGGGTTAGGAAATCCTTTAATTTTGTGGTGCTGAAAAAAATTCTCCTTGAAAAAGAGCTCTTTCTCCACCCCCCACCACCTCCATCAAATATTCTTATTAAATGTATCTTTGCATTCCCCAGTGCTTCCGGGGAAAATGGTTTTTCTCTGGTTCCCTATCCAGTAAAGAGTCCATTGCGGAAACTGTACCTTCACCAGCATATTAAGTGTCCTAGGAGCTCGATACTCCCGGGAGTGCAGCCTGGGAACTGAACATTCAAAAGCCAAGTCATTATTTGCAAGCACATTCCTGATCCTGCCTTGTCTGAACCCTTTGTTAAGTTCGAATGACCCTGTGTCATTAGGGTGGATTTAACTCTATCAGTAGAAGTCATGCTACTGCTCAGAGAGGTCCCTCTTGGAAGAACAGCAGCTTGGCCAAAATAAAAAGAAACTAAGTGATGTGAGACGCTCAAGGTCTCAACTTTGATATGGATTTATAACTGTCTTTGAAAGTTGTGCAAATCTTTGTGTAATATTCACAGGGAAGGTGACTGAAAGACACTCAGTAGGGAACACTTCCATCTGAGAAGACAAAAAGTGGAGTGGATCTTAGACTTCTTCAGGTCCAAGGTGACTCAGAAAGTCCACAGAATATGTAGTTCTAACAGACCAGTTTCACTTTTGGTCATGCTTCCCTTTTTCTCCCCTTGCTCCTCTTTCTCCTTCCTTTCACAGAATATTTTTGACAAAGAGAGGCATCATTTTGGAGTATGGTCAGGAGAAATACTGTAAATGTACAAGCTGATGCATATCAGGATAATGTTCTAGAATAGTCTACAACCCCTTACCTTGATATTTGTTTGAATAGATCATCCAAGTGTGCCAAAAACACAGTGATTCCTGCAGTGGGCAACATAACAGTTTAATTCTATCTCTTCTGGAAACCGAGGAACAAAGAAAATGAGTCAACACCCTTGGAACTCTTACTTTTCCTGCCTTGAGAATTATTGACAGAAAAATTCTGTCTCTCAACTGCCTTGAGAACTATTTTTCTATGAAGAACTTGATCTATAGGTTGTATAGCTATTTTCCTTTCAGGGAACATTTATTTCTTTTGTTCAATTCAAATCTTTTGACTTATTAGACTCAAGAACAGACCTGAGGATAAACTTAAATGGTGCAGAGTTTGATCAGAATTCACTCTGATCAGAATTCACTCTGAAAAGTCTGTCGTAAACTGTGAACAATCCTGAGTAGAGAGGTGGGCAAAATTAAATCCTGGCCTGGCCTCTTGAGAAAGGTTCTTGGTTGTTGAAATACCCCGGCTGTCCGGGAGGCACTCCCCATTATCATGATGCAAAGAGATCTCTAGGCATTCAAAATTAGGAACACCCGGAGTAGCCTGTGATTAAGTTGTCTATTAATTTATAAGCAAAAATTTAATAACTTTTAGATGTCTGCTCTGCTGTCCACATCTTGAGGGAACACTCCAGCATCAGAAGAATGATTCAATTTTTCCTTTAATGACTGGATAATGGAGGTTTGGGCCTCTCCCCCTTCTGAACTCTCTCCACCCTTCTCCCTCCTACCTTGTTTCCTGTACATTATCGAGGGCAACTCACTTTACTGATCCTACTTGGATTTCAGGCATTACCTGGAGAAAACAATAAGTGAGGAAACTGAATGAACTTGCAAAGATGAGGTGTGGGCTTTGTCCTTCAAATGGATTGATTTTCTGGACCACACACTGTGAGTGCAATCAGTTGGTGGGCCTGCTTTTTAGGCCACTTAAGCTGGGTGACCTGGTTGCTGTGTGCTTTGAAAAGCTACAGGAATCAGGTTGGCATGTAGATAGTTTTGCTGAGAAAATCCCAAAGTGCAAGAAGTTCTGAAGGGATTTATTTTCCTCTTTCTCCCCCCTTTCCTCTCTTTATTCTTTTTTTTTTTCTCTTTTTTTTCAATTTTCCTTTTCAGGGCATCTCTGTTTACTTTGGCAGATGTAAAAAGTCTAAATTAAAGGTGGGTGGAGGCATTCAGAGAAGGAAGTGTGTGTGGGAAGAAACTGGAAATGTGGTGGGTGCCCTGGTTTGCATTGCTGGAAGACCTGAACAGGCATTAGATGAGTGTTTTGGAAAAAGTTTCTCTGGAAGATTTTACTCTTGTTGGATCCTGTGTGAGGGGAGATGGGACAGGCGAGCCTGAGATTCAGTTGAATCTTCTGGGTGGATTCATGAACATCTACAGGTTACTCTAGAGCAAATAGCTCCAAAAAATTTCTGCACTGTCACCAACAGTGTGACTGTTTAAGGTTCAAATACTGTCCTTGGTCTGTCTTGCTCTTCCCCGTTTCCTAGTGCTCAACCAATCGATATAATGCCAGTTACTTAATAATTAAAACTAATATTCATGCTCTCTCCAGACCTCAGGGACTTTATACACGTTGACATGTGCTCACTCTGTCTGGAACATGTTTGACTATAATCTCCCCCTATACTTCCTTCTCCAACCTAAGACAACTTCTATTCATGATCCATCCAGTTTTCAAATATTATGTCAGAGAAAGCTTCCTTGTTCCCTTGTCTGAGCTCTCTAGGCTGGGCAAGATCTATTACTATGTCCCTCTCTTAGGATACATCTCCTTGACAGTACGTATCTCAATTATGGTTTAACTATTTGAGCTATTCTTTATTTACCACTAGACTTCCCTGCTGGGCTATTAGTTCCTGAGAGCAAGACTGTATCTGGTTTACCACCATATCCCTGGAGCCTAACACGTGAAATATACTTACAAAAATTTGTGGGATAAATAAATGAATGAGTGAATGAACAAAGGAGTGCTGGGATTACCACTCCAAGGTTGCTGTGAAAAGGGAATTGCTACTATCTATTGGAGACCAATGAACTATTAGCAGTAAACAAAAACAGCAATAATAGTAATGATCATTTAGAACTGTTAAAAGCCAGCTATAATGTATAGGAAATGCAATTCATAAAAGATAACGAGGAGGAAATTGTTTGATGATCCCTGTTCCTCTGCCATGTGCCAGGATGCTTTTCCCCAGTTATATTAAGCAATCCTAGTCATTTTCAATTCTTACTTTTTTTTGGTGTCCTTTGTTTTCAGTCTAGAAATAGGTGCATAGCTAAAGTGTCCGTTGAGAAACAAGATTCCTACTTTGAAATACATTTACCACAGGCATTCATTCAACTTCCTATTGAGTACAGATGATTTAAGTCACAGTGGCTAATGGGTAACAAAAAAATACCTATCCTCTGTGTACCCCAAGTTCCCTAAAGGCAAAATAGGGTTCTTTGGTTTTAATGAGATAATACTTCAGTAAATTTTTTTAATACAATGTCTGCTCACAGTGAGTTTTTGATGATGGAATAATTATTCTTTATCTGTCAGAATCCATGTTAAATTCTAGCCACATAGAGATTGAAAAGAGGTCATCCTCTCTGTGGATTTGTGAATGATTGGCACTGCAGATGCTTGAGAGTATCTTTCCCTGTCTACAACCAGCCACGTTGACAAAATGATCATTCATGGGAGTTTCTCATTACACTCACTCTATGTGATGGCTCCCAGCTTGTCATCGTTTGGCAGGGATACAGCAAGTTCACAGTCCCCCACCCCCCAGCAACATTTGTTTTCTCTCCTCTGTGGGCAAGTGCTGCCTAGCATCCCCTCCTCCATGCCCTGGACTCTTAGAGTGGCAGGACAGATGGTGTGCTGGCCATTTGCTGTCGTGCTCGGATTATATTGAGCTTTGTTGCTGCTGGATACATGGCTGAAAGTTTAGAGAAAATTGTTCACAATCTGTGAAGCATGTGAATTATATTCCGGTGACATTTAAAAAATTCTTGGCCGAGCGAGAAGTGTTGAGTGAAAGGTAATAATCCGCTGTTACCTTCCCCTTCGTTTGACTGCTGGAATAGCTGTTGGAAAGACCTTTGAGAAATCTGTTGAATTAGACTCGTCATTGCACTTCCTATTCGTTAGATAACCTTATTCTTCTCTAGCATTTCTTGCTTGGCAGTGTATAATTAAAAAATAGTTTTTACGCAGACATGCCATTGATGTTCAGTCCCAAGAGGTCACTTTTTTTTTTTTTAACACAGTGTGTTCTAAAGTGAAATGGAGAACAAGTTTTGGCCATGACTTTTATAGGTGAAAATGTTTCACAAGTGACTTCTGTTTCTTTGAAAATGGTATCTCAACTTTGTGGGAGATTGGTTTCTGGTTAGGGCAAAGTTTGGGTGATCATGGAACTTCTTGAGATGGTCAAAAGAAAATCCCAAAACAACATCCCATAACTTAGAACTTCAAATGCATTTGCACATAATTTCCAATGCTTCTAAAACTATGTCCACACACAATTTATTAGTTATTCTTTCATCCCTTTTGAGTTTTCTCATCTGTAGCGTCACATGGACTGTGTATATGAATGAGGATAATACAGTTTACTGTCTTACGCATTGCTCTGAGAACTTGACATGGATTGGCTTTACAGACACTTTACAACAAACTTAGGGTAGAGCAGAATTTCTCACGTACAAGCAAGAAAACAGAGGCAGAGAGAACTAAAACAAGGCATACAGGAGCATAAGCTAATGAGTAAGGGAGTTGGGATTTGAACCCAAGCAATCTAACTCTAGCGGGGTACCAGCCTCCAATTACCTTTCCAGTCCTGAGCTACTCAAAGTTAACAGCAACTTAAACAGTGCAAATTATTGGAGATCCGTGCAAAGCAAAGCATGGCCTTAGGTCTGTGTCAGAGAACCATCTGCTTGTGTTGCCTTCACTAGAAGCCATTCATTGCTTTGCTGCTCCTTTAAAGACCAATTCAATTTTATGAAAAGGTTGTTAACAGAATAAAATAATAAAACGTTTTCTTTTCAGTGATGACTCCATTGAGGGGGATGTCGTTCATTGCAGTTAAAACTGACTCTCTTACAAGCTCACAAATATGGATTCAGTAAATGAAACCAGGCTGATGTGTGCATCTGTCTCCTTTTCCTGATCACTATTCTTTTCAAGTATTATATGACTTCAATTTTGTTTCTAATATGAAATAGCCTCTCAAAGAAAATGTAAGAATAAAAATGACTTCTGTGGTAAGTCTACCTAGACTGAGCCTAGTCTTCAGCAATCCTTTCATTTGTCTTTTCATGTTCGCTTGCTTTTATTCGTTCAATTTCTTATACTCCTACTTGATTCAGTGGGATGATGTGTTACACATAGGCTGAGTTTACTGACTTCCTATCTGTTCTCAGAAATCTTAGCACTTCTCACCTTTAGTTGGAAGCTGCTAAGTTCTAGCCGAAGAACGAGATATACTTTGAACAGCCAGGGTGAAGAGTTTACCAGGCCCTCTTAAACGTTCATGCCTTTTATGCCTTCCTGAACAGAGCTCTGGGGATAGAGTAATGTGGTCTTGGCTATTAAAGATAGTGGGCTAGGAACACCTGGTCACAATAAATATTGGATCCTTCTTTTCGCCTTCTCTGTGGTCTTAAAATGAATCTACAAATTTTAAAATTTGTCATTTCCAGGATTATGATAATCCTAGGTAATGAGACATTTTCACAAGTCCCACATAATAAATCTGATGTTTGCTTATTCAAAAGGCCATATCCAAAAAAGACTGAAATTTGCTAACTTAATAGCTTCCTCTATTCAATTCAGACCAATGGCAGACAGACTTAAAAATCAAGAATATTTATAAGATAATGAATCATAAAATCACTAGAACAAATGAATTCATTGAATGTTATGTTAAGATATTGTCCACCTACTACACAAAATGAAGTTGGGAAAATTCCTATAGTATAGAAATGAATTTGGACAGAACTTAAATATTGGTGGGCTTTTGTTAGTATAAATCTTTAAATAATAAAATTCAAAATAATAAAATGTATTGTCATGTTTCTAATTCTAAAAATTACCCATGCCTTTTTTTTTTTTTTTTAGAAAACTTGAGGGGAAAAGAGATCTTCAATCTTATTCATGTCTGAAAACTCAACATTCAAAGAAAGAGCAATGGCATAATTCCGTTGAGGGTTTTTCAAAGTGGCTACAATTTGAACCAAAAATGGACTTGAATTTAAAATACAAATAAGAATAGCTGGCAGTAACAATCATTTTAACGGCTTAATACTCTATTTCCTAATGGTAGGGCTACTTTACTTATGATACACTTTTTCTTATTCTTTTTCTAAGTTACTTTTCTCATGATGAAAGTAACACTTTAATTATGAATAGTCTGGTTGACACTGAACACAAGTTCTCAACCATCCCTGCTTCTCCAGACGAGCACTGATAGTGCTCTAGTCTCAAAGCTTTCTTTCTCCTCATATTGGCAGATGAGGAATTTCTTAGAAATTAATTGGCTCTGGCCCTCTCAGAAAGGCAGACAAATTTGGGAATATCAGGTGATGGGTCCAACCTGGGGAGATAGACACATATAGGAGAAGAACCTGTATAACTATGCTCTCTGGACAGGGATTTGCAGGGAGGGTATCTATAGAAGGAACTGTACCTTAAAAGCAAATTCAAATGTATTGGAGACCAGATGGTCTGTGAATCCATACCTCAGATGTGCTGCCAGTGCCTCTTTGGTGGAACTTTTTTAACTTGTGCTCTGCTATCATGAGTATTCATTTTTCTCTCAGCTTGTGAAAATAACCAAGCCACTCTAACACACAGTAGGTCCTGTAGAAATGCTTATTGAGCTCAGCTCAAGAAAATTAAACTTATAATCTAAACTGCAATCTCACTTAAGAATATCAAGTGGCTTTCATGAAAGACCTATAGTTGAACTTAGTTATGGGATACGTCACTGGAGCGATAGTGGATATAATTTAACGTGCACTGAATGAGGTGATGATGATCATGATGACAATGGAAAAGGAGGAAAATGTGAAAGCAAGGAAGAATTATTCATTCAATAAAACATTATGTTTATCGCTATGAATATATATATATATATATATATATACATGTCTCTAAGCTATATGTGTAAAGAAAATTTTTTTATAAAACGGTCTTGGGTTATAGTGCTGATGTGCCTATTTTTAAGGAAAAAAATGAAAGGAGGGGGAGGAGGGAAATAAAAAAAATAAAAAGGACTAAAAATTCCAAAAAATAGAGAACGTCAGAAGCCAAAAATATGCTCAAGAAATAGAAAACCATAATGAGAAAAATGTTACATTTATACATTAGCAGGAATGTTATTTTTGCTTTCATGAATTTTAAAAGTTGCATTGATTTGACTTGACCAATTTCATTAGCATCTCATTTCTGCTGAGGACTTTAATGATATGCAAATGATCTATCTGAAAAGAAGGCCAGCAGCCCATATGCTTGGAGAATTTTTTTTCTTGGAAAATTCCTTTAATGTTTGGAAAGTATCAACTGTGGATACTGCCTGTTCAGCGTAGAAAATATAATCAGTGAATATTCTTGTGCTCCAACAGATGCTGTTTATAATTTCTCAAGTCCCAAGACTTGGAGGGTCTGGATTTCTGAAAGGGTGACCAGAGACCACCTACCTCAAAATTCATGGGGTATTGATTAACTTGTGGGTGCAACCATAATCTACAGGGAGAGAATATGTAGTTTTGGAACCCCAGAAATCCAAGTGATATTCATATGCACTAAAGCTTGAAAATCTGGTGTAGAGTAAATGTTAGCAGGTATTTAAGGATTTAGGTAAACTCAGGAGAAACGGGATGGAATAAACTGGTTCTTTCACCAATAGGGGTCACTCACTCGTCAGTCTTGAATTCAGCTAAAACAAACTAAATGATAGATCACAAAACCCACACAAGAAAGGTGAACTGATATTCAGCAGAGGAGAAAGTCAGGTTTTCCTTGCTTCAAAGGATGAATCAGGTTTTTTTGGCATTAGAATGACCAAAATGATAAATGTTATCTTTGATGATGTCTCTGTGTCCAGCAACTGTAGGGGATATTATTTGATCTTCTCAATAACTCATGAAACTGGCATATATTTCTTTTATGGATGGGCCATTGGGATGCAAAGAGATAGATTAATTCCGGACTGTGTCTACTGAGAATAAGTTGTAGAGGTTGGTATCTTAGATACCAGAACCCAGGATTTCAACTGCTAAGCCATAGTGCTTTCATGACTTTTATAAACCACAGTTTTAAGAGCTTGAAGTGAAATGCTTTTCCCTCCTCGGAGCCTTCCTTGGGTCTAGCTTGAATGGCTGATATCATGCTGGCACCCAGCAGCCTTGTGAATGAAACAAGCAGAGAGAACACACCTCTGATTCTTGTCATTTCCCATTGATTTCCAGCTTCCAGGATTTGCTGTTCCTTGTAGTCATGATATAGAGCAAGACCTAAGTGGCCACTGTTGGTGAAGACACATAACTATGCTAAAAAAGAATCTGTAAGAGTGCCTAAAATGTTTTGTTCCTTGAGCTGGTTGCTTGTTACATGGATAAATTCAGTTTGTGAAAGTCCACCAGATGCTGCACTCATAAAATGCATGCTTTTCTATGTGTATATTAGACCTAAATAAAAAATAAAGTAGACTTGTGACCTTCAAGTGAATTATGTAATTAGCTGCTGGAACTCCCCTCTTTCCTATCATCTTCACTGCTTCCAGGTCTCCTTTCATTTTTAAACCAGCAAACCACTTTGTGATGAGAAAATGGCAAGGCAATTGTTCCAACAACTGCATATAGAATTATTTGTTAGACCAATAACAGACTTAGAGTAGGAGTTAACCCTGGTGAAGGAAATGAGCTGTTTCCTTGTTGAATCCTTTTCATCTCTTAGTTTCAGTAATCTTAAAAGTTTAACACATTTTTCTATTATATTAACACATTGTGTCCTGAACAGGCAGACCTGAAGCATCTTGAGTGTACTTTGCTGAAATAACCTCACAAGACTCCAACATTCTTTCATTCTCCCTGTATTGAGAATCAGCAGTTACTTTTAAGTTTTAATAAGTTTCACATGTTTTGTAGTGAAACTGTGTTTGGTTAATTTTAACCTTTAATTAGTAGCCTCTGGATTGGTGTATACCAGACACGGGGATGTTATTAGTGTGAACTGAAAGCTATGTGTGTTACTCCATAACAGATCAAAACAAACCTTGTGTGCTCTGACAGCATTAAACCCCACTGAGACCTGACCAGGATATGGTTTTCAGTTGTAAAAGAAAATTGTAATTCACAAGTCTTTGCCAGATGTCGTACCCTGATACATCAACTTCATTTTATCTACCCAGAGTAGGTGGTCATAGGAGGTTCAGTCAAAGGGATTTGTTTGGTTTTCCAAAAATTAAAAAATTAGATTTATTCAAGATCCTTAAAGTGGGCATACTGGTGCATCTTGTTTTTTGGGAACATTTTAATTTTGAAAAAGACACTAGGATGTACATTTGGGGGTTGAGGATGTAAACAATACTTTCCAATGTGGTGTCAGCTTCAAAATTCTCATATGTACTAGAAATGCTATTTTTTGACAATGTTAAATCAAGAAATTTCATCTACAACATGTTCAAAGATGCTAAGTAAAAATAACTGGAAATGAACAAACTTGAATGAAAACAGATTAAGCAGTCAGTGTCTGTTTTAAGAAAGAACAAATGAGTTCTAAGATTTTTTCTTATCTCAAACCTGTGCAACACTATGGTTGTCAACAAGTGCAAAATTGCTAAAAAGAACTTAAGTTGACTAAAAGAAAAAAAGAGTCAAAGTATTTTTTAACAACTAGCTTGATTGGCAGTGGTCTCAAGTGTTGAAAGGTATTAGATAAAGTCCAAACACTAATACCAGTGGTGTTTATGAGTGATAGACAGGGTTTTGCTAGGAGGTTCTACTCATCTTGGTGCTAAGCACAAGACTCTGAACTTTTGGGCTTCTCAACTTTTGCACACTCCTTCCCTGATCATCGTCTTATATGACTTCAGCAAAATTCACTATTTTGGTAACTTACACTTCTCATATCCTTTTGATAAATGGTTAGATTTGTGAAGGTTTTCCTGGCTTCGATAATTTGTTCTATTCTTATTTCACTTCACTTTTATTTTCACAATAATACATAATGCAGATGGTAAGTTAAAAAGGTAGCTTTCACCTTAGAAGAAAACCATATTTTATCTGGCTTTTACTATAAAAAGTTATTCTTGAGGGAATGTTGTAGCAAGAGTTTTTTCCAATGGGATTTTCCTGTAGGAAAGGTCAATGTTAAAGCCCAGTGATTTAAAATGTAAGTTATTATGTTATTTTCCATCCTATAGATACTAACTACAGAAAGCAACCTTATGACATTCTGGTTATATACCTAATTTGACACTAAGTTCTCAGTTGACTAATTTGAAAGATACCATTATGGTTTTATTTATTTTGCTTTTTAGAAGCCCCTGATTACCTATCATTGAGAAAAGGATAAGATTTTAAAAGGTAGAAGGAAGTTCTTTTAAAGAGACTCCCCTCTCTCTTTTCACATAACTTGAACTTGTGAGGAAACAAATAATCACATTTTTGAGAAAGAGTGTTTTCTTTCATCAACACCAGGAGCAAAAGATTTTTTTTAAAAAACTGGCTTTTAGGATCTCCAGTGCTAATTTGTGTGTGTGAACTGAGCAATAAAACCACATAGGCAAATTTAAACTAGGTTCTGAGGTTGGAGTATAAATTTGAACCTTTTTGAAATTTTTCCTTGTGACTTGTTTTCCTCTCCAGATACAAACCACAGAAACAGAATTTGTTGCTCTTCGTGCTGTGTATAAATTGTTGTTGGCACTAACTTTTTGAATTAACCTTTAAGCATCCTTCAGAGGGCTGAATCTTTACTCTTTCCTCTCCATTTTAAATGTAAAAATTACAAATTCACGAACTGACAAAATCCAAAGATCTCTCGGTTCATTAAATTTTCATTAACAATAATTTTTTGAAAACTTTCCCTTTTTAATGTTAAAAGACATAATGAATTGCTACTTTTTACTGCCTGGAGTGAGAAAACAAAATCATTATTTATAATTTTTAAAAGTCTGCAGTCTTTGAATGTATTAAAATGACAAACTGAGTAATATATACCTTATAATTAGTAAAATCCTAACAATTTCACAAGAATTTATAAATACTTGAACCTTCTGCCATTTCTTAGTAGGTGTGTTAATAGATTTAATTGTTACTAAGCTTTTGTAAAAAAAAATGCAAGTGGGTATATTTTAATTAGAACAATCATTTTACCCAAACAAAGAGATACAGCATGCCCTATTATCTGTTTAGTGTATGTATATATTTGTGTTAATGTCCATCATTTGCTATTCTATCTCCTTGTAGTAAAAATGGCATTGTCATTAAGCCGAAGATCTGAAATCAGAAAACCCATTTTCCAGTCTTCTCTTTATCCAGTTGTGTACTTCTAAGTAAATTTCTTAATTTCTTTGAATCTCAATTTACTCAACACTAAAATAGACACCTGTATGAAAACGTGTTTTTTGTTTTTTTTTGTTTTTTTTGGAAAACATTTGTTAATTGTAAGCTGATGAGTTGTAATGTTACTCAGGACAATACAAGAAATCATTGAGAGACAACATTTTGGGATTAAATATTCATGAGTGCAAAGTCTGGTTCTGTCTGTATGTGAACTTTGACAAATTATTGCTCTACTCTCAGGTTTCTTACATGTAAAAGGGGAATAATAAATTTACCTCAAATGGTTGCCAAGAGAGTTAAATGAGATAATAGCTATCTTGAACACAGTATAAGGCCTAGTACTTAGTAATCACTCAGTACCAAGTAGCCTAATATTATAATGATTTTGTCATCTTTGTCAGTGGTAATACTGGCAGTTCTTCTGGGGTATTTATAATCACCACCTCTTCTGAAAATGGCACATCAAGTATGACAGTGTCTATACAAATGAAGCAGCTCAGGAAAGATTTGCTGAGCGAGTATAGATAACCATCAAAAATGGAATTTTAAAAATGCATTTCAAGTTACCTACCTAGTAATGGCTTGATCTTATAAAGATATTTTCACAGGACAGTTATCAATCAAGGCATACCTATTCTGCTCCCACAGATTATTTTACCACAAAATTTCAAACAAAGATGCTTAACAACTGTTCTTTTTTTCAAGGACTGACCTTTAGCCACAAACATAATTATTTTTCTGTAGTACTTTTCCATGCAAATAATGTTGACATGCTTGGGACTACATGAACTTCTCTTAGTGTTCAAGAAACTCAGTAGATTAATAGGCATCCAACAATTTTGCAGACTAACACTGCTTTTCACTCAAAAACACTGTAAAAGATAGTACTGCTGTCTTGGAAAATAGAATGAATATCTTGATTTTCTGCTAAAGTGATTAAACTAAAAAAGAAGCTCTATATGTCATTACTCAATCTTATTGTACTCCTTTGTTTTAGCTTTTATCACTTTGATAATAGATCTCAGAAAGATTGGAATTGTCCAACAAATATTTGTATAAACATTAGACAATGAAAAAACTCAAGATAGTAAGTAACACAAGGAAGAAATATGGAGATCTGGCTAATGCACATATTAGCCAGCCACAATCTGAAATTTTGACAATAAATTACTGCAAGGAGGCCCTTCACTGAGAATAACAGAGATGACACCATCACAGTTGAATTATTGCCCCAATTTAATCTATAATAGTTAAATATAAATATAGATTAATTCATCTTTATTCACTGATTTAAATTTTGGAATAAGGGAGCTTAAATATAAAGAATTTTTGGAAATTCTAAATCTGAATATTGATTGTGAGCTTAAAAATTAATTTTCAAATGTAAAGAATTAATTATTACTATTACATTACTATTACAGTTGATTTTTGAAAAAAATTCAGGACTAAGCAAGTTCAGAAAATATGGAATTCAATAAAGTTAAATATAACATATATTTAATCACCAGGTTTTACTAATGTCTAGCCTAGCTAGTACATATTAGCTGTGTCTTGTTTTCTTACCTAAATTTTAAATTTCTTATAAGGAAATAGAATGTTTTAATTCTATTTCCCAACAACAAGTAGGCACAGGGCTTGATAAATATTACTTAGGAAGTGCCTAAGTGACACCATGTACACACACACACACACACACACACACACACACACACAAACACTCCCACTTTGCCACCACACACAAACACCCCACAGCTTGAAAACCAACAGGAATTCTGGCACTATTTTGGCTAAGACACAAGTAAGAAGACATCAACTTTTAATTAAATGCTTTCAAATAATATAGTTAATTCATGCATAAGAGAGTAAGTGTCAGAGTCTGTGAATGATTTAGAGTCCCCCCAAATTCCTGGCAGTCCAATGATTACAGTTAGGGAAACACGACCTCATGGATGTTTTCCCAATATGAAACTTACATTTGTTTCTATTTTGCATTTTAGAAACCCCATAGCTGCTACTGTGCCCAAAAGCTGACATGATGTGAATGTGTCTCTAGCTGCAGGAATGACTTCAGCTGTGAGAACCTCTCCAGACAACTTGTTTTTTCTATTTGGGTAAGGAAGAGAGAAAGCAAATACAAGAATTTCTCCTGTGCAGTACTGACTTCCTCTGAGACCTCAGAGAGGCCATTTGAACACTCTTCCTTAGTTCCTCCAGCTGTAAAATGGAACTAATAATGGCTAATAAAGTATTTCATAAGGTAACTGTGAGGATTAAGTAGTCAGTGTTGCCAAGGTGGTAGACCCCGGCTATGAAATATTTCTATAATGTGAAACTCTGTTGGCCCTTTCTTTCCTGGTTCAGCATTGTGCTTCCTATTAGATTGGGGTTTTCAAATCTCTTGCTTCATTGAAATATTCAATTAAAGTGACTTGAAAGGAAAGTGGTTTATTTCTACGATTTCATTTTGTGACAAAGATATTTCTAGAAAATAATAGTACATAGCAATAATGTAAACAGCAAGATTTCTTAACCCAGTGACATTGCAAGTATGGGCAGTTCCCAACATTTTTTGCTGATCTGTTTCCTTTCAGGTCCCAAAGTAAAGTATCTGTGTCTAAAATACAGGACTGTGAGTAGTAAAGAGGTAGCATCTGGTGAAATGCTTTAAGTTCTGTAGTAAAGATGTCAGAGAACATTATTCTACAGATGTGAAAACTGAGTCCCAAGAAGTAAACAGATTTGCCTGAACAGGAGAGCAGGGAGGACCAGGAACAACACCTGGTGTTCTGATCACAGCCAGTTGTTTGGCCTTGCAGCTTCCTAGGGGACAAATACCTACAGAGGCAGAGTTTTATCTCAGAGGAACCACCCTTCCCATTTCATGATAGTTGAATCTCTTTTATTTATTTTTATTTTTTTATTCTTAAGAGACTAAGTCTTGCTATGTTAATAGCCCAGGGTTGTCTCGAACCTGCGGATTCAAGTGATTCCCCCTTCCAACCTTCCAGGTAACTGGGACTACAGGTACACACCTCCATACCTGGCTAGTTGAATCTCTTTTATCAGTTGAGTTAGTTATTGCTTTATTCTAATAATGGAAACTCTTGATGCTAGGTTGTCTCTTGTTGCATGCAGGAGACAAGAGGAGGCTGCTGGTGTTGCAAGGAAGGGAGCCTGGGTAGAGTGTCCAATGGAAGACATATTATTGGCTGCAGAGAACACTGTTATGTAGCTTGTAGAAATCAAATAAACTCTTGAGAGAGGAGGCCAGAAAGTCAAACAAATACTGTTAAATCTTGAGTCCTATATGATGCAGAATAAGTAATGGGAAAATATAGGGTGTAAATTGAGTTGTAATTCCAACCAAGTCAATGCAGTCAGTTGTGATGGCCAAACAACAGATGCATAAAGGCTTCGGGACCCCAAATGTTACAGACCCTGGCTGCTACCCAAACACCCTTGCAAGCTGAAATAAAAGAGTCCTGTATTCTTGCAGAGACAAAGCCTTAAAGACAAAGCAGCAGACCCTCTTGACTAAAAGGGCTTGCAATGGATATATTGCTAGTAATTTTAAACCCACTCAGCAGAGCCTGGGCAGGTTTGGGAAGCAAACAGGTTTTGTAGAATGACGGGTTTTGTATAATGCCTAACATGTTCTTGGCACCCAAAGGCCTCATTATTATTCCTGTGTTAGTTATGTAGCACAATAGTATATGGATACAGAGCTCCATGGGTGGGGAAGAAAAGAAACTGGCATGCTTTCTTCAAGTCCTCCCTGCTGCTTCCATCTCTTTTGAGTCTGGGCTACAAGGAGAAAGAAAGGCAAGAGATAATAGCAGATGTTTTTTTCATTGCTTATTATACCCTGGCCCCTATCTTAGTGTATACAAAATATGTTTTTTAAGTATCACAATAAATCTATGAGGCTTAGAATTGATTTTTAACATGAGAGAGTAGGAGAGTAGGTGAAAAGTAATGCAGGTTTTAAGAACTTGTGCCCGCGTCAGCTAGTCTAGGTCTGAATTCCAGGACCTCCACTCTAAGTTGCATTATATTGGACAAGTGACATTACTGCTGTTTCATTTATAATGTGATGTGAAAATAGAATCTGCCACCACTGTGATGCTGAACCAAAGTAGACACAAAGCACTGGGAGAATTCCTGGAACATAGCAGATTCTTGAGAAAGTCTGCTTCGTTTGTAATTACCCCAGCACCATAAACAGTGTAGTGGTAGAGTCAAGCCTAGAGGTTAGATCTTGCAGAAGCTGGTTACTTCTCCCTCAACCTTCTCACTCTATGGTTAGGTAAGAAGAGAATGTGCTAGGAAGGGCAGAAGCCATGAGTTCTGGAACAGTTTCTAGCTGATCAGCAGTAGAACAGCACAAGAGAGAGAATTCCTTCCATGTTCCACCCCCAGGTACTTGCACCACCACCAATTGTATTTATTTTACTTTTATTATTTCCAATTTCTACTTCTCACAGCCAAGGTTAAGAGTAACACAACAACTCATATTGCTTTTGTGCTGTCTTATAATGTCGCATTCCACTATGATTCTTGCTTGTCCTTGTGAATTGTCTTGCAGTTAATGTTTCTGGCAAATAAGAGAAAAAAGAGATGATTTTTCAGGTGTGCCTAGAAAAACATTTTCAGTGGGAAACAGTGATCAATTCAATTCAGTATCTTAAAGCACAAACATTTAGATGCTGAAAGGGCAGTGTCTGGTGTGATTTCCTTGACATAACTCTTTGGATTTAGAGGGGCATGGTGGCGCGTGCCTGTAAGCTTCAGACTATGAAGTTGCTGGTGCTGAGTTTGGCTTCAGTTTTGATGAAATACCCTGGAAAGTGCTCATCACCAGCTTGAACACATCTTATTTCCTTTACAGTCACAAGTCTTGCAGTCTTTCATCCTGTGGTTTGCCCAGGGTAATTACGAAGGAGGAGGGATTGCCTCCTCTTTTGCTTGCAGCAGTCAGTCAGTGCTCTGGAGGCAACAAAATGCAAGGCCTTCTGCAGGTTTTAGTTAGATTTCTGGTAGGATTTGGAGGTCTGGTATCTGTAACAGAGTGGTACAACTCACACTGTTTAGAAGAATAAAGCAATTATTAAGTCTCTATTTTTAATGCAGTTTTTTTTTTCTTAGCTTAGAACCAAAAGAAAATTTTCCACAACTGATTTTAGAGGGTTTTCAAAGTTTCACCTGAGAAACTTGAATTGATGGGTCCTGCCGGCAGATTTCTCAGTTCCTCTGGTAGGAGCCAAGGAACAATGCAATATGAGTCTATCTTTGGGACACGTCTGGCACCTACAGCGTCACCGTAC
The DNA here is from genome assembly GCA_004024945.1 of Uropsilus gracilis. NCBI lineage: Eukaryota > Metazoa > Chordata > Mammalia > Eulipotyphla > Talpidae > Uropsilus > Uropsilus gracilis. Next base: position 20,151 of record PVHY01009869.1, read on the forward strand.
CCAGCTGTAGATGAGCACCACATTACTCTGAAAGCTAGAATTGCAGAAAAGATCTCCCACCTGCTGAATGGGAAACTTGGGTTTAAAGGTTTGACTCACAGAAGGACTGAGTCCTCAGTGGGATCCAGGACTTGGTCTTGCCCAGACAACCACAGAAAGTACCCAGGGAAACTGTAGCAGGGCTCCACAGGTCTCCTTTACATACCAATGTCACAAGTGTTCACTGGAGTACAGCTAGTGTAGCTCTTTCAGAAGGAGCTTGCTCATCTACTTGCCACAGGGAAACCTGTTGGAAGAATTTCAGCAGCTTTTCCTTTCTCACTAGATGGGATGTTCATCAGCAAATTTAGCACCAGAATCATTTCGCCCAAACTCTTGCCCAATGGGGAAATCCTTTCCATGATCACTCTAACGATAGGTATGTCTTGGGACCATGCACCCATCTACTTCTTAAGCAAAATGAACTATAGAAAGCAATTTTAACTGAGAGAAGTCTTGATCATCCAGCAGATAAGAGGCTTCAGTAAGTGTTTTTCCAGCAGTCTGTGAAGTGACTTTTCATACTTCTAGAAGATCAGTAGTTGCTTTCCTAGTAACCCTCAATGATAGCATTCCCCTTCTGCCCCTCCCCCCCCAGCCAGATTGGAGGGAAAAACACCATACATAAGAAAAATGTATAAATGACTCTATTGTTTCACTTAGGTATTAGTTTCAATGGGAGAATTGAATTAGCTTCATTTTGCTACATCTACACCCTCTTACCTGCTGAATGATCAAGACTTCTCTTAGGTAAAATTGCTTTCTGTAGTTTGTTTGATAGAACACTTAAGCTTTACATTGATCTGTACTGTTTCAAAAAGTTCTTAAAGGTTAAAAATTCCTCAAATGAAAAATGATCGACTGTAAAGTTTGTCAACTACTATTTTGGGGGCAATATTTGATTCCCTCTTATGTCACCTCTGACTTCCTGTTCTGTTCTTCCATCTCAGAACTGGGATATGTGTGGGGTGATAGTTTAATTTTCAAAAATTGCAGTAAGCTTGATCAAGGAGTTTTATTTGTTTGAGAGGAGTTGCAACTAATACCTAAGTGAAACAATAGAGTCATGTACTGTATTGATTTTCTTATGTATAGTGTTTTTACCTCCAATCTGGCTGTGGGGTGGGGGGTGGGTGCAGATGCTATTATTGTGGGTTACTAGGAAAGCAACTACTGATCTTGAAGTATGAAAAGTCACTTCATATGCTGGTGGAAAAACAGTCACTGAAGCCTCTTACCTGCTGGATGATCAAGACTTTGCTCATGTAAAATTGTTTACTGTAGTTTGTTTGGCTTCATGTCACACACCTATATACTGAGGCTCACTTGGCCTCATTGACCTTTTACCTCATTAGGTCTTCAAAAGCTCAGTTCTGAGTAGGATGGGGGTGATTCTTTTACTAAAAGAAAAGGTTTTCCTTATCAATGGGCCATACCAGGCAGCTGATTTAGCCATGAAAACAATGCCACTAGTCAGACTTTCTCTTTGTTCCAGATTTTTCATGTTATCATTGTCTTTGTACTAAAATCATTGAGTCCTGACAGGGGAGCCAGATTTGTGGCATGGCCCCTAAAACACGTACTTTACTGAGAGACCACACACAGATCTAAAAGATAAAGGCACACATTGCTTTAGAGCAATGACCCATGTGCCAAAAATGAGGTTTCCTCTATAATAGGCAAAAAGAATGTCAGAGTTTGGTCTCAGGGTCTCAAGAGTTTTCTTTTCTAGTCTACCTTTTTACAAGGACAGTGAGACATTTTGCAATGTCTCTTTTCAACCAAAAAAAAAAAAAAAAAGGGGGGGGAACTATCTTCCCTTACACTTAGGGGTCAGACTGCCTAGTCCCATTTCCGGATAATCCAGCATGAAACTTTATATCCCATTTCCAGGAATAACACAAGAATAATAACTGTACCTTTCTCATCAGACAGTTGTGAAAATCAGATGAGCTAACCCAAGCAAAGGCCTCTGGGTTGTCCTAGACCCTCATCAGGTTTCAAATGTTTATGATGGCTACAGAAACTCTTGCAATAGAAGGCCTTGACACTCTTCAAAAATTACATTGCATCAAATATGGGGACAATTTGCTCTAACATTAACTTTTTTTTTTTTTTTGAGACTAGATCTTACTTTGTTGCCCCAGAGAACTGTAGGCTCACATTGCTCTGGGTACTACAAACTCGAATGATCCCCAGCTTCAGCCTCCCAGGTAGCTAGGATTACAGGTATACACCACCACACCCAGCTATTTATGAGACTAAGTCTCGCTATGTTGCCCCGGGTGAGTTTTGAACCCCTGGGTGGGTTTCAAACCCACAGACTCAAGCAATTCCTAGCCTCGGTCTCCTGCTTTGCAGTATGCAATTAAGGGAACACGCCACGGTGCCTAGATCTGCTCTAACATTAATAATAAATAGTATATTTTTATCTGAACTGTTTGATCTGAACTGTTTCAAAAAACACAAAGAAACTAGATGGTATAATTGACATTTGTTGAGCTTTTTGGATATGTGGGTTTACATTTTTTTTTCATACAATTTGGATAATTTTATGAAAGGCCCATGAAGAGGTCAACTCTTGAATGAATCCTTTTTCAGAAAATTAAAACTTGGTCCATTTGCCACCTCTTATACCCGTATGGGTTCCAGGTTTAAAATAGGTACAGTCACAGTGGAGCGGGGAAATTTTATTGAAAGCATTACTTGCTATTATTAAAGCAGATCACTCAAATCTTTCTAATAGGTTGCTATTGATGCTGATGAACATTTATTGCCCAAGGAACTTTAAAGTCATTTTGATGCCTGTACCTGGAATAGAAACAGCAAAATATATTCCTAGATCCCATTTCTACCATCTTTTGCTGACATTTTATGAACTATTAATTCTTATAATTGTGAGCTAGGGTTGTTATAAGAATTAAAGAGCATATTTAAAACTCTAAGCATAAAGTTTGACGTATAGAAAATGATCAACATAGTTAATGCTAACTGATAATCTATTTTTTCTGAAGATCTTACAAGTGATATCTATGTCCATTTAGATCAATTATAGATATTTTTACTTGAAATATAATCTTGGATAAGAACTGGTGAAGGCCATTTATTTTACAAATGAGAACATGAAGTCACAAAAACAGTTGTTGATGTTTAAATAGCAAGTAACAGGCTGGAACTCAAACTCAGGTCTCCTAACATGTGTCCTTCATTCTATTCCTATTCTAATGTTCTTAATCACATGATCCCTGAGGCCTCAAATTCTGTCTGTAGACATCACCTTCAGATCACATGTTGCCAGTCTCATCTTGCCTTCAGCTTTATGCAGCAGCAACACTGAGTTATTGCTACTTGAAACTCATAACTGCTGTTTGCCACCTGTTTGCCTTGGCATATGTGTGATAATTCCCATCTGAAATGCTCTCCTTGTCTTCCTTTTCTACCAACTATTTCCTGTTTCTGCCCATGAATGATTAACTACTATAGCAAGAAACCAGACAAAACATCACATATTGGGCAATAAGATTTTGATTATGAGAGTGGTTTGATTGCCTTATCTTGCTGCATAGAAAGAAGTTTCTAGGTTACTTTCTCGAGTTTGAGGGAGACTAAAAGAGAGCCCAGTGATCTCAATGACTTGAGGGGACAAAGCCCAAAGCCTGGGGATACCAAAGAGCCAAGAATTTGTAAGACCAACTATCAGAAATGAAGGATATGATGGGGACTCTGTAGATTCTCAGAGTTTAGCCCAAGTGTTTGATTGAGTAATGATATCTGCGCATGCATGTGAACAACCTACAAAGGTTGGGAGAAGGAATTCGATTATGTGGTGAGATGAATAATATTGGGAAGTTACATAAAAGTAACAAGTGTTTGTATTTCCAATGTCCTGAGGGAAATTGTATTTCCAATAGCCTGTCAATATGCGTAGGACAATGGTAAAATCCTTAGAAGGGTCAAGAATTCGTAGTGGGGTTATATTAATTCTAGAATAAAAGCTGCTGTGGAGTCACAATACAAAGTTTAAAAACAAGCCTCTCATGAATCAAACTGATCTGCCATTTACCCACCATTTTATAAAGGAAGATGGTAAAATTCAATGCTCAACACAGTATACAATATGTAGAATTCCAAAAATAATTGTTAGACTTGCTAGAAATGTTGAAATTAATTCTTAGCAAGAGAAAACTTAATCACTAGAAACAGGTTGAGAAATGACAGAGATAATGGAATTAGTAGACAAGGACCTTGCAATGCTATCACAAAGCACATGCTTTTAAAGGTAAAAGAAAAATAAAATGGTGATGAAAGGAAAATGAAAGATATTTTAAAAAGTCCTTAAGATAACTTTTATATATTTGAAAACTAAACAGGTGAGTATTACCAGTTTATCACCTTATATATTGCAGAAGAAAAAGCCTCCAATTCTAAAGACACAGCAACAGGGTTATCCAAAATGAAACACAAGTTGAAAAATAAAGACCAAGATTAAACTCCCAAACAAACACACCAATGCAGCCTCAGTGAATTCTGGGGCCACGTTGACATTTGTGCAATTGGAGCGCTAGAAATGTGGTGTTGGGAAAACAGAAACACTATTTGAAGAAATAATCACCAAAAATTACTCAAATTTTATGAAAAATAAAGTAAACTCACATACTGAAGAAACAACAAATTCCAAACAAAAATAACATAAAGAAAGACACACCAAGGCACATTGATAATTAACTTTCTGAAACCCGTCTTAAAGAGGAATCTAAATAGAAAATCAGACAAGAAAAGAAGCTTTCTGTACAGAGGAAAAAACATAAGAATACAGAAGTCAACATCATAAACCATTCAGGACTTAAGACAACAGAATGTCATCTTTTAGTGCTGGCAGAAAACTTGTCAATTCTGTATCCAAGAGAGGACATTTTTCAAAAATGAAGGCAAAATAATTTTTCCCCTAGATCAATAAAATGTTAGAGGCCTTCACTATAAGAAATGCTCAAGGAAGTTCTTTCAGTGAAAGGGAAGTGCTACTAGGCAAGAGTACAGATCTGCAGAAAGAGATCAATCAAAATAGTTCATATGAGGGTGAGTATAGAAACATTTTTCCCCTCATGTTTCATTTCTTTCACACATATCTATCATTCTAGGGAGAAATTCTAGATTTTTTTTTTTTACCATACTGTAATAGGTAAAACTCAACTCCCTTTAGGGAAGCCTGAGAAGTAGTATAGGAAAGACCAGGGATAAGTGGTAAACCAGAGAATGCGTATCTCATCTAAAAGAATCATGTGTTACTTAACTTCAAGAGATTCTTGCTGGGAGGGAATTGAGCATAAACTAACCAAAATTAACCAAAACTAAAAATTCTAGTATACAAGGCTGCATTTAGTATTTGGGTTTTTTGCTATTAAAATATGAATAGGTATCTTTGTTATATTTGCTGAAAGTATTCTGATTTTTTTGTTATTATGCTGTCTTTGCAACTAGATTAAAACTTTTCATGGGTAAGAATCAGGTCTTATTAATTTTTATCTTCCAAGATAGTCTGGCACATATCCTGGCACAGTAAGCACTCAGTAAATATTAAATTATAACATTGTAAGTGCTTATTAATTGTATAAATCATTTTAATGTATTATTTTCACAAATGAGCTTATACTGTTTGCATCTCAGAGAACTGGAAAAAGGTTTAGGAGTTACATGAACACGAAAATTTTGGTGGAGTACTTAGGAATGCATCAAAATAATTTGGTTTGCTTTTATTTATTTATAAAATTGATTATGCTATGGGGGAAATGTTTTTTGAGAGTCACAGGTATGAGGGTTGAAGTCATTGGTAGATTGTTAGTGGCCATCTTATTTCAATGCCTTTATTTTTGAGGTAAAATAAAAGCCCACAGAACTTGTCTCTCATCTTTTCCAGGAAATTCCTTTCCTAATTTAATTTCACAGAGATGCATTTGTCAATGGGTTAATTTCTATATACAGTAAGCACAAATGGAGGTATAGATGGGGTTATAGCATTTTACTCCTCCCCAGTTTTGTTTCCCAACTTACCTTCTCTACCCACTGCTCTACTTCTTACATACATAAGTCACCTCATCCTGCACATCTTGGTCTCATTTTTAAAAAACCAAGTTGATGAGGGGCTTCTTTTTTGGAATCTGCTTCAGTATTTGGCACAGTGAAAAGAAAAGACTGATGGTCAAAACTTTGAGTCCTTATTAGGAAGATGACATCATGTACTTAACCCTCACTTTATGGACAGGAAGATTGGAATTTGACTTTTTGCAACTCATACAGTCTGAAATTGAATTTTGCCTCCTTATTTCCTATACCCTTGGTCTTTAAAGCACCATCATCTCAATGTTTGTTAGAAAGCTAGCATCTCAGCTCTTTCCATAGACCTACTGATTTAAAATCTGTATCTGCTTGTGACCCAGGCAATTTGTATACACATTCAAGCCTGTGCTCTATCACCTCCTATTTGGATATACTTTGTGAATGTGCTCATATATTCTGTGACTGGAAGCCCCAGTGTATCTCCAAGAATACCCAACTTTTTCTTAACAGTGATCTTAGCAGTGAGAGTTTTGCTCATAGAATTCCACTGAGCTGACATGAAGAGTCACTCGAAAATCTCTCTATTCTTTTCATGTATCACCGGTTTCATGTTTTGCTTTTGTCACAGTATATAGGTATGGACAAGGAGAGTCAGGTGGTTTGCAGAGAAGTGGATGAGTCAGGATTTGCTTATGGCTCTGGTGTCAAAAATAATATGTAGCTTCACTTTTTGATTGACATAGGGGGAACCCTTACAGGAAACACCCACCAAGAAAAATTTTGGTGGAGCAGGAGGCACAGAAGTGCTTATGGCTACAGAGGAATATGGCTGCTACTAACTTTATTAAAGCTTATTTTCATTTCAGTACCACTCACCAGCAAGTTTGGCCACTGCATATGTACTATATGGGATCCCAATGAATGGGAAATTTATTTATAATAAATATAGGCTTTTAAAATGCAGTGTGAGTTCATAGAGCTGATAATTGCTGGATGGTCAAGGAAAATAGTTTTTTTCAGTTAAGTTCTTATAGACATTTGTTTCGATGTGGCATTGGCAACTAAGGATACTTTTTCATGACATTTTTCTAAGGATTATTATGATATTAGTTTAAAAATTATTATTCTTTTCTTCTTTTTAAGAGCTGGGATGCCTTCGAGCTTTTTTTCTTTGGTAACTTTTTGTTTGCAGGGTCTGAATTAAGCAGAATGGGCTGCTGTGTACTCATAGGAAGAAATTTTTCCTCCTGGAATTTGGCCAGTGGGTTAGAATGTTGGGACAGAGGCCAATTTTTTTTTTTCGGTCAACAAAGCAGAGCCTGAAACTGTAGTATACTCAGTGTTGTGACTTTGTTTTCCACATAACGAGTAGAAACACTTTGTAGACATAACATTTTGTAGAGGCAGCACAACATAACTGACCACTGCTCCATCTTTGGGCTCTCATCCACTTGAGTAGCAAAGAGACATTTTTCACAGGGTTCCTGTAGTCACAGATTAGAACATAATGGGGCTATCTTATCACAGGATCAAAGTGCTCTGAGGGGGCTGCTGTAAGAGCATTTTTTAACTTTTCTTCTTCAAAGATAGGCAGACATCCAAATTTTTACAGAGATGAGAGGCAATAAGGTATGATGAAAAGAATAAAGTTGTAGGCTGATGTAAATCTTGGAATGAATCTTAGTTCTATTATTTATTAACATGTCTTTGAGGGAATAGTTCAACCATGCAGATTTTTAATTTTCTCATATTTAAAAACAAGGAAATAGGTGTGTGTTTGTGCTTTTGATCGTAAAATCTGGCTACAAGTTGATTGTAAGATAGGAGGACAATGGGTTCAATGACTGAAGGATCCAGTTTCATGTAAAATTTTGCTTTTTAGACACAGTATTTGAATGATTTTAATTCTTAGTGTCTCAATCATGTTCTTTAATTTTATTTTTCTCTTCAAGTGAACATATGGTTAGCTTGTGTAAGGATCTGACTGAGGTTAAAGATTTACCATTTCTAATGTACTTAGTAATTTTTATCATTTCTGGATTCTATTAAGTTTGTGGTACTCATTGCTATTATCTCACTATACCTTTATTTTTAAATGTTCCACCATTTCAATAGAAAACTATGATAAGTTATTCAATTATCAATAATGTATGTATCAGCACAATTTAACTAGCACAAATATTAAACACTGCTTGGATTGCTCAATGCATAGAAATTATTTATTGAGGTAGTTACAACTAACTGTTGCTACAAAGAACCTCCAAACCACAGTTGGCTTAGTTAATTGGGCTGATCTTGCTTGGAAGTTCTCCAAGATGAAATTTCATGATCCTGACATCTTCCCTGGGTGGCTCTGCCAGCCATGAGGGTCTCTTCCAGAGGCTGCTGTTGGAGCTGTTTTATTTGACCAGCTAATGAGCAAAGGGAAGGTTGAGGAAAGTCTTACTTGTCTTTTCAAGAGCCAGAATATGGAAGTATATACATCACATGTGTGGAATACTGATAATGGATAAAGACAGATACCTTAGATAAAGGAACACCTTTATCTATTCTCGTCTGTCTCTGACATACCAGAAATTGTTACTGGCTAGTTTTTTATCTGTGATGGCAGCTCCCTAACCTCACAGGAACGGCCCACCAAGGAGACATGTCCCTGAAAGATAAAAGTGTTTATCCCCACAGGTATTTTTCCTGTTAGGTAATGAATCCCCCATTCTCCTACCCCACGTGTATGCCATGGGATCTTGGTTCTTTCCTTCCTTGTTGCCTCATTGTGTCAAAGTATAAAAGGTGGTACTGAGCTCATAATAAATTGGCTTGGTTCATGCTCCCCAAATCCCAATCTGTGAGCTGGCTTCACAAACTGCTATCAACCTCTTCTGTCCTGTTCTTCTTTACCTCACACACAGCTCCCAACATACATTTACTGATATTCTACCAGCTATGCATTGTCCTATGACCCATCTAGTTGCAGGAGTAGAGAGATGGGGTTTTACTGTTTGCTCAGTAGGAAGTCAAAATGGTTTGGAGCCAATAGCATTGTCTCTGATAGCATTGCCACTCAAACTTATCTCCATTTGGCAGGTAGTCACTGAATGGTCTCCCAGAAAGTTTGTTCAGTCGATGTACAAAAGAATCAGTTTGGACGTGTAGTAAGCAGTTTGTTACTGCCCACACACGATGGATGAAAGTTACAGGTCATCTGTATAGCTACTGCAGAGTCAGTAAAATAAGTATGTGACAATGCCAAGCAGAGTTATCGTGACCTATTGTTCTCAGAGTGTATAAAACAGATCATCTTCCTGACATCACCTTGAAGTTTATCAAAGATAAAAATTTGGGGGTTTCACCAAAGCTATTGAACTGGAGACTCTGAGGTGGGACCTGGAATCTGTTTTAAGAATTCCTTTGGTTGATTCTGATGCACTGAATTTGGAGACTACAGCACAGACACTACTTCATTTCTTTCCCTTTTCCTTCAAGGAAGGCGAATATTCTCTTCAAAGGAAAGAGATCCTTCTCCTTTAGTAAACTTTTCTAGTCATTAATGGATTCCAGTTACTCTGAAATTTCTTACATGTTGCCAAACTTGATTTTTGTACACTTTAATCACATTCATTTTGAATTGTTTTCAGGAATAGTTAAACATTTGATCATCACTCTTCCTATATTTCTCCATCAATGTCAAGATCATTTGGCCATCTGTAGGTCTTTTGTTTTGGCTGCCTTAAAACTTTTTAGATATATCAGCTAGCTTCCACGCATGACTCAAAGTATATTACCTGCTATTTTCTTGTGACTTTTTGTTTGAAAAATGGAGTATTGTAATAGTTTTGTAGCTGAAAGAGTTTCCATTGCTTTTATTTCCCATTGGAAAATGTATGTACACTTCTCCAATGCTATTTGTCAAATAGGAATGTATATTATGTGAGGATCCCTCAGGAGAATAAGGATTTCTTTACAAGATTCAAAATGTCAATTTATCCCAATGAGCTACTGTTATCTGAAAGTTGTCAACCATACCATCATAATAATACTTTCTATCAAGAACACCTGAATGGTGCTTACAATAATGATCATTATTATTTATATCAGGCCATTTTAAAAAGAAATACATTCTGTTGAGTTCAACTACTTAAGAGGTATTTAACTTGATTGAGTAATAGCTAATTTATACAAAATCCCCCAAACCATTTAGCCAACTTGAAGATTAGTATCTTTTCTTTTGAACAAAGATGGAGATCTCTGTTTCTGCATCTACTGGAAAGAAAAGGAAGTGAAAGCAATTTCATGTGTACATTTACAGAAGATACTTAAACAAGAAGAACAGTAAAGAAATAGGACCAGGGAATGAAAATGACTTAATAACACCAGCCAGGGCATAGAGCAGATCACTTGGGAATACAATGCCCAGATTTTCACCTTATCCTTATATTTGTCTGTTTCTTAAACCCAAGCTTTCTAAAGCTTACCATCTTCTGGGAATAAATCAGAATTTCTCCTTTGACTTTCTGATGTGCCAAGATTCAGATTACTATGAAAGAGCAACCATCTTAAATGCAGATGCTGGCATGGAACAAGGGTCATGTTCTTCTTGGTCTGACTTGAATTTGGTAGGCTTGCTTTGCCCAACACCTGAAGTGAGGTGACCCAGAGGTAGGAGGAGTGCTTTTACTTTGTACCTTCTCATCCCACTTGTCTGTCTCCTACCCTTTCTTTTCTTTTATTTAGTAGGTTTCTGGGTATTTTCAATTATTAATGTTAAAATGCTTTTTCAGATGAATTCCTCATTTACAATTTCAAATTAAGTTCTCATTTGTGAGTTTTATCATAGCTAGCATAATTAACAATGTCAAGTTTTTAAACTATATTGTAACAACATTTAAAGTTGTTATGCTTTGGCCTGTGGATGTAATTAAGACAGTGTGTTTGGTATCAGTTTATTCTTAAAAAGCAAAGTAAAAGCAGATGAGGTGTATTTATAGACTCATCAGCCAATGAATGGATGAAAGAGAAAAAGAAATTAATGGGAAAATGTCAGCCAGAATGGAGGAGGGACCCACTGCGAAGTTCATTTCCAGACCAACTATTTGGAATTTATTCCAAAGACAGCTGTCTCTTGATTTACAGTAGGGAAAAAAAATGACATTGTAAGACTATCAGGCCTCAAGCAGGCAAAGAGAACATACTTCAAATAAACTTTTGCAGTCAGGGTGGGGCCCCAGGCACAATACTTACAGTCAGAGTCCCACCTGGAATTATGCCCTCCTACAAAGATTTAGGCTTAGGAAAATCTGGGAAAGAAGGAAAATCTCTAGGAAATGTAGAAACTTTGGAACGTAGTCCTGGCCACTTGAAAACTGTTTGATTTGGAGCCAAAGACCCCACAGGGACAGGGGGATGGAGAAAAGGGCAGAAGACAAAACTATAGAATAAAACTCCAACCCAGGGAATTCAGGTTTCAGAACAAAGAAGAAAAATGAATTGTAAAGCTTAAGGGGTAGAGGTTCATTTCTCTGTGCTTTCTGATAGCTTGGCGATACATTTCCTTGATTATGAAATGAAACATAAAAATTGTCAGAGATTCCTAGATATGCATTTAACTTTCAGAAGAGAAGGAAGGAGGGAGAAAGGAGGGAGAGGGAAGGAGGAAGAGGAGGGGAAGCAAAGAAGGAAGGAAGGAAAGAGGAAAGGGGGGAGCCAAATCCATTTATTTGTATCATCTAATTAAACCATCTAATCAAAATCTATTTCTGAACAATCTCAGCTGTGGCACATCTGGAGAGACTGAAGAAATAGCTCACAGAACCCTCAAGCTTTGTTTTTGCTGAGGTGATAGTTCTGATACACATACACATACAGACATGTATCTCACTGATATAATTTTTAAATCAAACAGTTTCTAAAATGTAAATAAGGATATGATATTTTGAAACACATACACAATTAACTGACATGTATGCCATACTAATTTTTTTCAATTGATTTTCCTTTGCTTAAATATAATGAATTAGTGTGAACCAGTACCTAAATATATACATTTATATTTGGAAAAAATATAATATAGTACGTATATAGCATTTTATGTATTATTTATTATTATTTATTTACTATTATATTATTATATTATGTTAAATTTTTCTATAATCAAAAATATACTTTACCTATGCATATATATTATATATATTTTTAAGACTATACACATATATATTTGGTTCTGTACATTGAATTCACAAGATAGCTACTTCATCATCCGATGGCTTCACAGTTTAGACCAGTGCTTCTCAAACTACTTGTGGCAAAGGTCCAGTTAAAAAATTTTAATCAGTCATGACTTATATTTTTGTGAAAGATAACAAAAATTAATTGCAAGAAAAATTAAAAAACACCCTGACGTATGCAAAGTTGATGCCTCTAGTGTTTAGTATTAAATTTAACAGGCAGAAAACTGCCTGTCAAGTTGCTGTGGAAGTTTCTCAATGTTCACTCTCAGTTTCTTTTCGTTTCCTTCCTTCCTTCCTTCCTTCCTTCCTTCCTTCCTTCCTTCCTTCCTTCCTTCCTTCCTTCCTTCCTTCCTTCCTTCCTTCCTTCCTTCCTTCCTTCCTTCCTTCCTTCCTTCCTTTCTTTCTTTTTGAGACTGGTTCTCGCTATTTTTGCCTGTGGAACCACAGGCTCATGTTGCCCGGGGTACCACAGACTCAAGCAATCCCCAGCCTCAGCTTCCCAGGCACATGCCACCATGCCCAGCTATATTGAGCTTAACTCATTCAGTAGGGTGACTATCAGCTGGAAACCAACACTTTCTGTCCTTTTCAGTAGCACCAGTTTAGATGCTTTCCATGATGAGGAACCAAAACAGAGCAAAGCTTAGATTGTTTAAGTTCCCAGTCATTATGTACGATTGAAATGTAGACAATAAGATCAATTCTGGTGATTTTCAAATAATTTGCTTTCATTACATAATTATGTCTTCTTTTCTTCTGAAAGAAACTCTCCTATTTCCTGGGCCCTGTTGATTTATAAAAATCACTGAAGTGTTTGCTTAAGTAAAATAAACTATAGATGTAGAGGACCTCTGGTATCATATGGCGCTGTTTGTACTCAAATACTGCAAGAATGAATCTGTTTTAACATTGAAATAGTTTTAAGAATGAAATGTTTCTAAAATGTAAATAAGGGTATGGTATTTTGAAATACATAAACAGTTAACTGACATGATATAGATGTTCATGTGTGCCAGATTATTCTTTAAACTGACCTTTCTTAACTCAAATATAATGATATAATGTGGACCATTGCCTAAGCCAGAACTGATTGAAGTAGTGTTATTCACATATTGAGTTGAAATGGGCAGGAAGATTGCAGACAGCTAGAGTACAAGGCAAATTGTGAGTTTTCCTCTTAAATGATAAAATGTTTACCAATGCCCACTGACCAAAGTTATTCTAATGAATGTTCTGCATATTTGCTAATAGAATTTATGTCCACAATATTAGTGAGTTAAAGAAATGGAAGCTTGAGTCACAAGGATGTTCCTTTGCTATAAATTTAACAAAAAATGTAAAACAGAACGATTCCCTATCATCCTTGCACAGACCAAGTGGTGAAAGGGCGATGGTGTTGTGGAAATCATATTTATTGTTATCATATGTTTTCCTTTGCTGCGGCAATCAGAGAGAGAATTTTTGGAAGAGTATCATTTACAATACCCTATTGTTTAATATCCAGCTTTATGAATCTGTTTCAATAGTCATTTATTACCTTCACATCATTATTTTCCTTTGTAGATTTAATTTTAAGTAAATGTTGCACATGAGTCTAGAAGTCCTCTCTTACTTGTGGATTCATTTTCTGAAGTTTAAGTCAACCAGGTCAAAAATATCACACACATTAATATATTTTGAGACCCAGACCATACTCATATAATGTTTCTTACAACCAAGTTAGGTTTGCTCTATGTTACTATTAGTTATTGTTGTTAATATCTTTGCCTCATTTATAAATTTAATGTCATCGCAGATATATATGTAAAGGAAAAGGCATCATACATAGAAGATTTAGAATTATCTGCAATTTTAGGCTGTCACTGTTGGGTTTTTGATGCATTACAGTACAGGAGGTACTGTCACGAGATTTTAGGAATGACTCAGTAATTATGTCATGTAAATTCTAAGGACTATAAGCCTGGGATGTTAAGAACCAACTGAATAAGTAGATTTTGGGTAGTAAGCCTAAGAATAACTCACATAAATACATAACTAAAAATGGACCTAAAATCTGAGAGGTCACAAAGTGACAGGAATTGGCTTTGTTGTGGCCAATTGGAGGAGCTGTCTCAAATGGATGAATTCGAGGCAGGAACAGAATGTCAGTTAGGTGGCAGTCTCTCTGAGCTTAGGTGCACAAAGTCTGGGGGGGGGAAACACTTGACTCTGCACTTTCAGTATTGCCGAAACCTCTTAAAATTTGCTTTGTTTGAACTGTTTGCTCACAAAGACAATCGCAATGCAATATTTTTGTACCATACTAATGTTGCATGTCAGGTATTCAATTAAAAAAAAAAGAAAAAAAAAACCAAATTGTTTGCCTTCTACATGGGACCCTTCCAATGTTTCTGTACAGCAGGTACCTTTCAGATTTGTCAAAACATACCCATAAATTAGAGGGGTTCCTTGTTCTATGAGAGGATACTTCCTGAAGAAGATCATCATTTTCTCTCCTTCAGTTGGCCCCAGGGCATAATCTGCCATCTCTCGAGATATTCTATCCTCTGTCTTCTTTTTCCAGTCCCATCTTGAAGTTGTTAATATAGAGTTCACAGCTGGTTGTGCTCCAAATGCCAGTTATGATACATGTTTACACAGCAACGCCACTGGTTGCTGGGTTTCAGAAGCAGTCAGAAGGAGCCACTAATCAAGAGAAAGAGAACAGGGACTGGTCCCAAGTAAGTGGTGACTGGTGCTGGTTTTGTTGGTGTCATTTCCCTTTTGCAAAATTTTGAAATTCCTTGGAAAATAAAATTCTAGGAGGTGAACACCTAGTGCATGGATAATACAGCATCACTGACCCTGGACAGATGGCCATAAATTCTGATGTCTCATCTTCTCTGTACACATCCAAGATCAACATGTTATAGAGACTTGGATTTGATCATGTATGCAGACCCTGGCGTGTTCTTCAAATGGAAAAAATACTGTATGTCTTCACAACTTCCTTACCAGGTATTAAGTAACATCATATTGGGATCATTTTGAAGATGATGGAGAAATGAATTTTTCCAGGCCAGAAAAACTGGTAGTGCTTAGTTAGCTCAGTTCGGAAGATGGAATTACAGTCACAATGACCCATCAGTTCTTGAAGTATTTTGAACCACTACTTTGGTGACAGGTTCCCTGACAGTTGCTGAGCAACAATACCTTTTTATTGCATTCTGAACTCTTTGTTTTTTGTTACTGAATTTTATTAGCATTTATAAATCTAGGGGGAAGAAAGTTCCATAGAACTTCCCTAGTAGGCAAAATCTTGATCTGATAGATGATATTCTCGCCACTCCATACCACACCCCATGCTTCATTCTGGATATTTATTGAGTGTGTGCTATGGAAAGGGAAATAATATAGCTACACTCAAGTGAATTTTAAGTTGCTATTTGCGAGGTCTTCATGCCTATTTCATGCATAGTAATAATAGCAGAAACATTTTGAACGAGTCTGTTGAAGTATAGTGCTTCACAATGGGAACTATTGGTTATTTTAGAAATAATATGTAACACATTTTTTAATATTGCTAAGGTGTGTAAAATATAAAACTATACAAATCCAAGGATGGGATTATCTTCAAAGGGAATGCTCCATGGACATGATCATCCATGAACTCGAAGGGCATGAAGGGGCTTCTGGTAAGCCACATGATTCAAGAGGTTTATCATTCTATGTTAGCACATGGAATGCTGAAGTTCTGTAGTAAGTACAGTCAACAACTTTCATGTTTTCTGAACAACTACACAAATGCTTTTCTTTAATGTGATATTTAAGGTATTCTATCTTAATTCAAAGATTTTCTCATGCCCCCACATCTGAAACAATTCAGTGCTATCTTTATTTGAAGTTTCTCCGAGTCCGTGAGCGAGCTGCTGGTGATATATCACGTACAGTGGTTTCTGTGATGTGGTTTGCTGACCGTGGCAAGATGAATGAAGATCACAGCCACATTAAGTTGAGGACTATGGTCAGACTTAAATCATTATCCTTGAAGTGTATGACTGTTGATTTATCAATATCCTCATTTTTAAGAATGAAATCTTCTCAAGGTTGCCACATACTCTGTGGATATATGTCAAATGAAGTCTAACATTATATTCACTCATAACTTCATAAATAAGAATGTATTGCTTTGAGGATGGCATAAAATGACAAGCTCTATTTGGCATCTATATATAAAAAGGTCATAAAGAGATTCATGGTTGTTGGCAAGTAGTCAAATTTCTTTGATGTCCACTGATTTTTTCCACTAGAATCCTGCATTTGTCACTCCTTGAAAGAGTTACCCACACTTTTATGCACATAAATTATGGTGCATTTATTACATCACTCCCAGCCTATCTGGATAAAAGCATGGTGGTTCTTTTTTCTCCCTGTGTGCAGTTTCCATTTTGGTGGCATTTCTGTTTCCTAATAAATTCCAGATAGTTAAAGTATATAAGTATATACCCAAAGCCTGTTTTTTTTAAATTTTTTATGTATTTCAGCTTTCTGTGTTCAGCCACACGTTGTTTTGGAGATGACCTTCTAGGAAGTTCCTTAGATTTATGAATATTTGGAGAGCTACTGACAGAAAAAGTAATCTGGAGATTTATACAAGCCTATTGTACATTGTATCTTGTTTCTTCTTTTTAACTGTTTCTCAGATTTTGGCAATTTTGATGTGATCGTTGATAACCTACATCTTATTTACTCATAAGTAGTTAGAATTAGGCTCTTTTCCTGATATATTATCACATAGCTATAGAAAAGTTTCCAAAATGAACTGAGACAGACAAAAATAGTTTCTCCTCTTTATTCTGTTTTCTTGTCTTCAAAGAAAGGTTGATGTTTTATTTCTACCATTTCACCAGCTTGAAATGTAAAGGTTCCAATGCTCTCAGTGGTCTCAGCCCAGACTCACTTCTTTCTGTTACTTCTTTTCTCTATTTCTCTGCATTAAAAAGAAAATAGGGTTTGTTTTTTTTTTGGTGTGCTGGACATGGTGGTGCACGTCTGTAATCACAGTGTTGGGTGGCTAAGGCCAGGGATCCTTTGAAGTCTGCAGATTTGAGACTACCCCTGGCAACATTGTGAGAACTAATATCTAACAGCCGGGCATGGTGGTGCGTGCCTGTAATTCCAGCTACCTGGCAAGCTGAGGTCCGTGGGATTGCGACTTCCCCGGGCAACATAGTGAAATCTAGTCTCAAAAAAAAAAAAAAAAACAAACCACAAAGGAGTTTTTGGGGATAGTTTCTTTTATCACATATTTTTAAATTGAGGTAACCGTTTACAACACTGTATATGACTCAGAGTATAAGTTCACACCTCTTCTGATATATATTGCCACCCTAAACATTAAGGCACTCTAGTTTTTCACTGTAGACCACTGGACCCTGCAGCCCTTTGCACTGTGCCCTCCACCCACTCACTGTTGAGGTCTCAATTCTACAGTCAGATTTACAGTGTTGTTTCTCTGCATCCCATGTATGAGTGAAATTAGCTGGTAAATGTGTTCTTTGGATTATTTTGTTTAGCATAATCCCTTCTAGTTCTAGCTATTTTGTCTCAAATGGCGGTTTTCATTTCTTTTTTTAAACAGGTAAGTAATATTCCACATTTTCTTTGTTCAATTATCTATTTATGAACATTAACATTGTTTTCATAATTTAGCTATTGCAAACAGTGCTGCAGCAAACATCAGAGAGCATATATGCATTTGAATTAGGATTTTTTCATTGTGGTAGATTTGTAGGAAAAGAATTATGGGCCATACGGTGAGCTATTTTTAGTATTTTGAGAAATCTCCACACTGTTTTCCATAGGGACTGGGTCAGTCTATATTCCCACAAGAGTGTATGATGGTTCCTCTTTCTCTACATTTTCATCAACACTTGTTATTGCTGGTATTCTGATATGGGCCTTTCTCACAAATGATATTTTATTGTGGTTTTGATTTTCAGTTCCCTGATGAAAATTGATAATGAGCTCCTTTTTCTTGTACTTGTTTGCCATCTGTATGTCCTTGGAGAATTATATATTTGACTCATCTTCCTATATTTTGGTTAGGGCATTTGTTTTCTTTTTGTTGAGTTCTATGAATTCCTTGTTGATTTTGTATATTAGCTCTTTATTGGATTATGATATAAAAATATTGCTCCCATTCAGTAGGGAATTTTTCATTTTAAAGATAGTTAATTTGTAATGCAGAATAATTTGTGCAATCCCACTTGATTATTTTTGTTTTTGTTTCCCTTGTCATGGTAGCCTCTAAAAACCTCAGTGAAGCCAGGGTCATGAAGTGCATTGTCTATGTTTTTTCTAGGTAATATCCATTTTGAGTTAATGTTGTGCATGCTATGAGATAGTGGTTTAATTTCTTTCTTTGTTATGTGACTATACAGTTTTCCCAACACTATTTATTGAAAAAACTCTTTTTTCTCCACTGTCTATTCCTGGCTTTTTTGTCATAGGTTAACTGTCCATGTAAGCAGAGTTTTACTTTCTGGTACTTGAAATCAACATTTAAAGTATGAGTATTATATATTTTAATTTTAGTTCATCTAATGTTAATACCAACACGCTGGATGATTATTTGCAAGGCAAAAATTCAAACCAATTCCAAGTTGATAAAATCAGTTTATCGATTTTGCCAGAAGAACAACAACAAAAACAGGAAACAGTAAAATATTGACCTATAATTTCTCAAAGTAAAAACTATAAAATTGTTATGTTCAACATGTTAAGAATTTAATAAAGTGCTTTATTATATTAACTAAAGAATTACTCTATCCTCTGTAAAGATGACTCAGTTCAGTGGATTGGGCTCAAGATTCATAGGAATTCATAGAGGAATGAAAAACAATAGTCTGTATTTTTGAGTGCCAACCTCATTTAATTTTTATTCACTTGGACTTATAATGACTGGTTGTATTCAACTGTGAGTATATATTCAGAGGCTGGCAGTGGATGGAATTTGGGGATTGTGTGGAGAGGAAAAACCCGTTAATAAATAATTATTTAAAATCTGTCTACGATGTATGCCCCACAACCAATTTAAAAAGCAAACTTTTTAATCTAAGAAAATCACTTGAGATATCATTTCACATCCATAAAAATAGCTACTACCAAAAAAGAAAAGAAAAAACAAAAAACAAAAACAAGTGCTGGTGAGAATGTGGAGAAAAGGGAACACTGTGGGTAGGAATTTAAATTTGTGCAGCCACTATAAGAAGCAGTGTGAATATTCATCAAAAATTAAAGATGGAATTATCATGATTTAGCAATATTGGAATATTGGAAATTTCTGAAGGGAATGAAATCACTGTCTCTAGAAGATATCTGTACCTCCATTCTCATTGTAGCATTATTTAAAATAGCCAAGATATAGAAGCGGCCTAAATGACATGTATGTATCTATGTGTATACATTTTTTTTTGCTTTAATCAGCTTGATTATATGTGTATACATAGAAAAAAATATATGAATACAATGGAGCATTATCATGTCATTAAAAAGAAAAGTAAAATACTGCTACTAATAATGACATGGCTAAATCTTGAGATTAGACTAAGTGAATTATATCAGTAAGAGAAATACAAATACTATGTGATCTCATTTATATGTGGTACCTTAAAAAAGTTGAATTCATAGACACAGAGAACATATTGGTGGTTGCCAGAGGTGGGGGAAGGGGATTGGATAAAATGAATGAAAGCAATCAAAAGATACAAGCTTCCAATTATAAGACAAATAAGTTTTGAGGATGTATTGCACAGCATGATAACTATTTAATAATAATGTGTTTTATATTTGAAAGTTGCCAAGAAAATGACTCTTAAAAGTTCTTATCAAACAAAAAAAATGTTACTAGCTGTTAACTAAACTTAATGTGTCTATTAGTTCATAATTTATACAGTTTATCAAATCATTAGGCTGTATGTATAAAATCAGTGTAATATATGTCAATTCAAACCCAATTTAAGAAAGAAAGCCACTTCCTTAAAACCGACAACAAGAACAACATAAGCCGAGACAAAAAAAAAAAAAATGTTGCTAATCCTCAAGGTTGAATACGGGATGATTATTTGCAGATAAGATTTTGTTTTACATAAAGATTCTGCTCAATATTTGTTTGTTTAACTTGGTATTCTCTCACATTAAAAATAATTTCTTCAATAAATGCTGGGAAAGAAGCAAAATATTAAATGAAGTTAAAAAACTGCAATTTCAAAGAAAAGTTCATTTAAAGATTTTCTGAATAATTTGAGCCATCATATCTGCTATGTCTTATGCAGCTTGGGAAATGCAATCTGTGAAATGCTATTACTACATTTCATGGTAATATTTTAACTTGTCATGTAAGAAATTCTGTTTTCTTAGTGCCTCTCCCCCAAAATATGGTGTCTTTGGTATGTGAATGGATTTGGACATTATGCTTGAACCAAACAGGAAAATATTTACTGAAAGGGATCACAGCAAAGTGCTCTACACAGAGGAGAATGAAACTTTGCTATTAGAATTCTCTCAATTAATCCCATGAATATTTATTGAACATCTGCTACAAGCCATCCATTGTTCATCAGACCTTGTTCTGTTTGGTCCTGAAAACTGTAAAATTTCCAGAAAATGAAAAGCTTATTCATAACTAGATCATAGTATTGTTGGAGGATATGTCACTAAATCATAAGCTGATAAATATGGTGACATTGACTATTTGGTTCAAAATGCAAGTATTGAATATTTGTTTAGCAACAAGTCAGGTGCTGGGTAATAAAATATCTTCATTAAATCCTGAACCCTTTAAAGTATATTTTGTCATTTTATTTTATTACTATTTAAAAGGTGACATCTAGGGAACTTCATCGAAGAACACAATAGGACTTCCCACAATGGAAAAAATCTTGATCCACATGATGATTTATACCAGTCTCTTTTCTCTCCTCTGTCTCTCTCTCTACACACTATCATCTTTTTCCTCTTTTCACAGTCACACGCACATTTTACCTCTGTTTGGTAGAATACAAAACAGCCAACTACCCCTGCCATTACGGAACAGACAGTAAACCACCAAAAGATGTCAGTTACTATTATGTCTGCAGGTGATAAGTACCATAAAGAAAATTGTGGCAGGGAAATGCAACCAACACAGGGGAAGAGATGTGTTGTAATTCTAAATAAAGGTCATCACAGAAGGTCTTATTGTGAAGGGACATGTAAGCCACAGTTCAAAGGAAGAGAGGGAAAGAGCCATGGGGATTTCGGGAGGTGGTGGTGATGGAGTTTTTCAAGCACAGGGAATACAGAGGACATTGGCCTGGCTGGTAAGAAATGAAGTAAGACATTCTAGCAGGAGACAAGTCAGAGGGAAAACTGAGGTGGGCAAATGATGATTATCTGCACAGTGGTGTCCTCAGGGTGCCATAAAAATAGTAACAGAAACTGAGTGGCACAAACAGCAGAACTTTTCTCAGCATGCAGGAGGCTGGGAGTCCAAGATCAAGGTTCTGTGAGGTTTGTTTATGTTATTTCTGGTGAAGGTTTTTTTCTGGTTTGCAGACAATGTTCTCCTCTCTGTGACTGCAGGTAGCATTTTCTCTGTGCACACTCACTAGGAGACCCAAGGGAGGTCTTGTATGTTTGTGTCTTTCTCTTATTAGACAGGTCTGATTAAGGCCATTCCCTAAATAACTTCATTTGACCTTAATTATCCTTATAAAGACCAAATATAACCACATTGTGGGTCAAGGCTTCAAGATAGAAATTTGAGGGGGGAGAGGATACAATTCTGTTCTTAATAATCCCCAACTGCTAATGGTTGGAAGTCAGAGCATTGGAGATAGGTGATCAGATATTTTTGGGAAGGTCAGGCTGGTTGTCAAACAGTTGGGAGACCAGTGAGAAGAATGCCACATCCTTGAGATTACAATGTTGTGAAATTTATATATAAATAAATAAATAAATAAATAAGAAGAAGAAGAGATGATGATAGTGGCGAACCACTGTGTAGGATCTGCTGCTCAGTAAATAATCTGCATGTGAGGTCTTTCATGAACTCCTCCAACCATTGCACATCAACTTCTCTGATTCCAAATACTGCTTTGAGATAAAGGGCATTTCGTATTGATACAAATTCTTATGCTAAAATATCAAAATTTACAAATGAAACTCCAAAATGCAGATTAAAATATTTTGCTATTTTGCTTTATTCCTAGTAGGATGATGCTTTCATGTAGTTGCAAATAAATAAGTTATATTGACTAGAAGAATAAAAAAGTCAGCAGGATCATAAATGGGAAAGGCCACAGGAGTGCATTTGGTTGAAATATTTACTGTGCTCCGTTCTCTACCTTGCTGGCATTTCTCCGTTCTATACCTTGCTGGCATAGGTGTTCAGATATTGGCTCAAAATTCTCCTGTAAAAATGTGAGAAGATATGTGCAAACCCTACATTAGGTTAGTATCCAAAATATTTATATATCCATAGTACATAAAAATAAGACTCTGACAACTCCATGTCAAAAATCAACAATGGCAAAGAACTTGAAAAGACATTTCTCCAAAGAAGATATTCAACTAGTCCTAAAGCTATGAAAACTTCAACATCACTAATTATCAGGGTAATAAAAAAAATTCTCCTGTAAAAGTCCTTTAGCCACTCAATCGAAAGTATTTTCTGAAGGCACTTTCTATTCAATTACTTGTCTTAATTTTCTGCATAGCACTTTCAGTTTGTGATATTTTCTTATTCTCACTGCCTGTCCTTCCTGAAATCACAGACCAGGAGAACAAGGTCTTTGTTTTGCTCCACACTGTATTCCCAGCATCTAGAACAGCACCTGATACATACTAAGCACTCAATAAATATTTGTCAGATGAATGAAAGGATAAAAGAGAAAGCACAGAGACCCAGTTATGTACCTCCCCAAGACTTACAAAGTGTGTGAGGGGAAAGAAATTCCTCCTGTGTAGTGCAAAGCTGAAGGTTGACAGGGGACCACACAGACAAAGGACGGGGCAGATTTCAGGACTAGAAGGTTTGTATTTTTGATGGTTTATGTGCAGATCTGAGAGTCAAGAGATTGGGAGTTCACATCTGCTCTATCTCCAGCTCACTGAGTGACGATGGTACAAATCATTAATTTCCATGAACATTAGTTCCTCCATCTGTGTGGTTTTACTGCCTATTTTAAACATTTAGAAACATTCATTGGCAAATATGACTCTATTTATGCTGTGACTTTCAAGAGATTGAGTGCTTTGTGGAAGCAAGTCCTGTTTTTCCCTTTGGTTTCTGAGCTGCACTTCCTCAGCAGGCAAGATGATTAATTACCCTTGTTTCTTCTCCTGCTCTATCTCCAAGCCTCTCTCTGATAGTGTCCTCATTCAGCAAGGTTATAAGACCTTAAGGGGAAGGACAAAGCTTTGTTTACATTAATACTTACCTTGGGTTATCATTTCCGGTCTTCATTTCTCTTTTCTAGCTTACCCCAGCTAGAAGAATATACCAGCTTTCCTCAGCTAGAAGACTCTACCAGCTTTCCACCACCTAGAGAGGTAAGCGTAGCTGAACAAGGGGAAGGTATATAGCTTTTGCTCATCTCACACTTGATAGAAAATGGAAATTAAGTCCTGTGTTCATATCCAAGAGGCTGTCCATGCATCTTTCATTTATTCTTACTGGCCAAGCAAGACCTATGTTGCCCAAAGTAGCCTGAGTCATCTGAATAGCCGTTGGGTCTTTGGGTGACTTCCTCCTTAACTTCACTACATTCTTACCCCCTCAGAATCAAGACTCTGAGGTCTATCTTTTATCTTTTGTCCCTATTAAACTTTGAAACAGAAGAGCCTATTGGATATGGCTTTTATGGGCATAAAATGTAAACTCAGTAAGACTAGGGTTAAAATCCTAACTACACTGCCTGCTCTGTGAGATTGCACTGTTTACAGTGCAACCTCTCTGAACCTCAATTACTCATCCATAGAATAAAAAAAATGAAGAGAGGTCATAAGAATTAAATGCTATGCTATTAACCAAGAATTCATCACAAAACCTGAACGCAGGTCTGATAGTTGCTGTCATCAATTGCTAGTGTCCTTTGCTACAGGAACCTACCTGGTCCCATGTCATACTCATTCTTCTTGGTTCCAATGTTTGTTGTTGAGAATTAAAAATTTCTACTTTGAGAAAGTTAACCACTACCCTTTTAAGACCTCTAATATATATAGTTAATCAAATGATTTTCACCTCTGTATTATCTTACTCACTAAGTCATTGATGGCTATTGAGCTGTTGATGTGCAGAAATGCTTCAGATTCTGCATTTCAGTCATGACCTTGAAAAATGAGAAAGTGGTCTGTCTAATGCCATGCCCATACAGATGAAAGCAAGCAGTTCTTAAAATTTCCTGAAGAATAAGATTGTAGGGATAGCCAAGCTGGACCATTCCAATTGGATTATAACATGTTAATATTTTATAGACTACTTCATTTTTCTTCAAGTGTTTGATATTATCAATATTATTTAAAAATGATTTTATTCTGAAATGGACCTGGTCTAATCTTTCCCAGGCAAAAAAGCCTGTATTGGATTCACATGCACCCTAGATGGATGAAATATTTGCTTAGTCCCATGGATGGAATTTGTTTCCTGTAGAAAAGGAAATATCTCAATAGGGGCATTTAATATGCATTTTCCAGCTTATCAAGTGGTGCAGCAGGGTTTTTTTGAGTGGCATGCAATGTTACTTTCTGGTTTTAAGCTCTAACTTATCCTGTAGGTTAGAGCAGTGAAGGGGGAGGGAGGACAGAATCTGCTGGTGTTAAGCAGTCAGCCTCAGTGCTAGAAGAAAGAAAGAAATGGAACAATGGAAGCATTGAATGAAATATTTATAAGTCAAACCTTACAGAGAAAAACCCCAAACCAAAACCTATTTCAAAAAATGTTGGAGGAAATGGTGTATCTTTTTATGTGCTTAAGAAAACAGTTAAAAAGAACTTCACAGCATTGGGTCTATTAAGTACATTTATTCCAGTGATTTCCCAGATATTTCCAAGTTCCATTTAAAACAGAAGTCTCCTATCAAGCAATCCTTTGAAATTATTTACTCTTTTATGGTTGTAAAGTATGGAAACATAATACTTTTAATGGAAACCCTAATAAACGGCACATGCTACGAAGTGTCTACTGATGTGCTTTATAGGTTGGGATTCTTATGTCACATGAACTTGCCAGTCTACATTTCTGATCCTAGTAAATGCCCCAGTGATGTGGGAGAGGATAGCTGGAAGGGCAAGACCGTGCAAGAATGGCATGGACCGTTCATGCTCCCCAGAAGCTATGGCAGCCAGAGTTCACCTAATGGGAAGCAAACCATGCCAGTAGGCAGAAAAAGAACTATTTGAGTGGTGGTAACTTGGTGGGTACCATAACTTGAAAAAGGTTTTTATTGTATTCAATATAAAGGAATGTTTTGTAAAAACCTGATGTGAATCCTTGGAATAAAATAATATGTAATATTTTTAGTACGTATTTAATTGGCAACAGAAAAATTCAAACCATTCGACTTAAACTGTTCAAATGGTATTCTGTTTAAACTCAACTTCCAATCAAGAAAATTTAATGTGTTTCACCAAATGCATACTTTCATACAAAATAACTATATTTAAAAATATATAAATTCTTAATTTTATGCTGAAAGTACTAGCAGTTCACAGATGGATTCTCCCTCCCCTTCTCCAGCAAATAATTTTTCACTGAACTGTTTTCAAAAAATTCTCACTTGGGTATGCTTCAATTTAACAATTCAGACATTCTACATTAAGTAGTAATTGATTTACTGACATTTGATGGATTCATAATCATGTTCCAAGGTTTAAAAATCTTGTTAAAATGTTGTTAATAATCTGTGGGTATATATTTCAAATAGATGTCATTAAATTTAGAATAACTGTCATTAAAAGAAAGAATTAAATTTAATATAGTATTTATTATAGATTTAAATACTAATGGATGATTAGAAGCAGATTTATTGAGGGTTTAATCAGGACTGGAGAGATTCATGCCTTTCTAGCAAATATGTTCACTTAATATCTTCTGTTTTAATTTTCAATTTTAAAGTAAATGATTATTATGCCCTTAAATTGGTAGCCAGTCAAAAACTAGAGGATCAGTTAATTAGTATTCAAAATATTCAGAATGCATTAAACTGCTTGAGAAAATTCATGATTGTACATTCATCCTTCATGAACCCAGAAAAGTCTGCCTTTGGAGAGAGACTCAGAGAACTTGAGAGAAATGTCTATAAGGAGTGGAGTTTAGGCAATTCACATGATTTTGTTCATATTTGCTACTTGGTAAAACAGCTGTCTAGTCTCTTTTAAAATGTCTTTGATACTATGGGTAAAATATCAAAGATGGATGCTTTTAACAACATTGTTCAGAAATGTCAGTTTGATACACTCAGGCTATCATGTTTTCATTTTGTTTTATTTTTAAATAGCAAGACATATCTCCCAAACTATCTGAAGAGGTTGGTTTCTTTTCAAGTGGCCTTCAGCCCACCCTATCCCAAGTTTGAAGCATTTTGTTAAATCTCTTTGATCTTCTGTTTGACTTCAGCTTCGTGGAAAACTGCTCATAAACCTTCAGAGAAAGGTTTTCTTTACTTTTGGCTTTATTCAAGAATTATAAACACTGGACAGATCTATAGCAAAACAATTGTAAGAGCACTTAGGACCTACATGCTAATTTATTTGCTTACCAACGAAAAGTCTTATTTGGTTAAAAAAAAAAAGACCTTTAAAAAGTTCAACTTTGCTTAGTGAAAAAGAGCTCCACTTTTAAGTGGCTAAAAGTATTGCATTTCAATTTTTTCTAAAATATTAAGATCTCTGAAGCAAAGATCTTTCTAAAGATGTTATGCACCAGGATTGGCATGACATTTGAAATGACTTCGAGTCCTGTTACTCTTGACATGCTGGCAAACACTTCACAGATGTGCTTTCTCATTGCAGCCATGTCAAGAGAGAAGACAAAATCTGTGACTACATACAAGTCCCCACATGCCTTACGGATGGGGAAGAGTCGGCTAGAAGACATTAGGGTGACAGCACCCATTTCCGCTAATCCATTGTTACTCTGGTGTTATTGCAGCCTGCACAAACTGTTGGAATTTCTGGTGGAGCTCTCCATTCTTAGATGCTGGCTAACAACTGTGGTTTCAGATTAAAATGACAGACAAACATGCAAAACCTACCATTTGACATTTTACAATCCTCAAGCTACCATTCAGTATGGGAAGTGAAAGAGGCTTATGAATTGTTTACACTACTGCTTTTAAAATACACAGTCTTTTAAAGCTCTATCTGGGTTTAAACTGGTGTCTTCCCAGTTGAATCAGTACCTTGAAAGAATTTTAATTGCAAAGGAACTTAATTTCCTATGAAAACTTAAGCTGCAGATTCCTTGAGAAATCAGACTTACCCACACTCTCAATTTCTCCCACAGCTTCAATTAGAAATAGCAGTGGCTGTTCCTTTTATAGACAGTTTTTTTTTTTCCACAATTTCCCCCACTTTTGAATGCTCATATTGGGCTTCTTGAATCATTTATTTCTGGCCCTCAGATGGCATTTGAGCCTGTGATTTCTGTCATATAAGGTTACTCTGAAACACCTATAATGTTAATTCTTGGTGTATCTGCTTGAGGGGAATTCAGAATTAAAATTCTCTTCAGATATTCATACTGAAGACCTGGATTTTTTTCACTTTAGCAGGACAGTATATTGATGCAGACGTTGCTCTGGAAATCTGCAAACCATTATCTCAGTAGATCTATTTCAGTGACCTTAGTCATTACCAACAGAGAGCTAATGCAGGCTGAGGAGATCCACTCTGGGATTTGTGGAAGAAACATGTGCCTTTGTCATGTGGGTGGCATACAATATACAGCCCCCAAATAGTAGGCTAGTCGCAGGAGAGAGGGGACTTTGTTGTTGTTGTTGAAGCTCCTATACCTAGAAGAGCATCTGGCAAATAGTAGGTGCTCAGCAGATATTTCTCAGATGATCTCGATTGATTATCTATGGAAAATACAAGTTTTATTTTAAATAGGGAATGTTTTTTAAGTGATCATTACAGTTATTATTCCATAGTGAGTGCCTCTGACTTGTTAGGGATTTAAAAGTGTGATTTCACTTGTTTCTCAGGGCAATTCATTTTACCTCTATGTCTAAGTGGATATACTCAGAGATTTTTGTCTTAAGTCATGTGCCTACAAACAGCAATGATTTTTACTAGTCTGTGACTCCAAAACATATATTATCTCTTTTATCCATGTTTCCTTTTTAAGAAAAATTATTAAAATAACACAAATTTTAACCTTATGTAAGTTTTGGGTGTGCATTATTAAAAATCAACATGTGTATACACTGCACTTATTTCACCACTAAAAGTCAATTATATATTTTTTTAGTTTACTCTTTTGCATTTTATTTTATTTATTTTAATTTTTATTTTTGCATATTTTACAATATATGATTGTATAACTGCTAATCCCCATGGGAATACCCCCCCACACCACATCTCCCCTGGTCTTTTTGCCTCCTTTCTTTTTGCTGTTTATCCTTGTTTAGCCCTTTAGCCTTTTTTTTCTTTTTTTCTTTGATCCATTTCCTCGTCCTTGATGATGGTGCGATTTCCCCGGACTTGGTAGAACGTGTTTATCATTCCTGTACTGCTTTTGGAGCACCTTTGGTCTTGGTGGGTCTCTTCTCCGCAGTTTGTGCCACGTTTTGTTGCTCCTTCAGTCATGCTTCAGGTCTTTGGCTTTGGGGGCATGACTCCGCCTTATATTTTGGAAGAGCAGATCCTTGAAGGGACATCCATCAGCTGATGGTAGGTCTCCTCCCTTGGGGCTTTGCTGTGGGGCCACTGCCATTAGACAGCCTCTTCTTTTTTTTTAAAAAGTCAATTATATTTTTCGCCGTACAATTGTTTCCTTTTACACAATTTGCTCACTCCTCATCTCCTTTCCTTTCTGGTTGCTACTAATTGGTCTTAGAGTCTGTAAGTTTATTTATTTCATTCATTTGTTTCTTTTTTTGTATCTTGCATAAGAGTGAAATCATGGTATTTGTCTGATTTATTTCATAAAAACATTATATCCTCTAGGGCCATCCATTTATTGCAAAAAGTAAGAGTTTCGTGTTTTCCTGTTGAATAGTATTCCATTGTATATATACACCATATCTCCTTTATACATTTGTCTGTTAAAAGGGCATTTAGGTTGTTTCCAGCTTTTGGTTACTGGACATAAAGATGCAACAAACATGGGTATCTATATATCTCTTCAAATTTGTATTTCATATTTTTAATTAAATATTCAGAAGTGGAACAACTGGATTATACAAAATTTCTTTTTAATATTTTGAGGAGTCTCTATAGTATAGTCCAAAATTGCTGCATTAATTTACATTTCCTCCAAAAGTGTATAAAGGTTCATTTCTCTCCACATTCTCTACAATACTTACTGTTGTTTGTCTTTTGGATAATACTTATTCTCATGAATGTGAGACTTTAGCTTATGGTTTTTTTAATTTGCATTTCCCTATTAATGAGATGATGATATCTTTTCATGTTCCTAAAGGCCATCTGTATGTCCTCTTTGGTGAATTGTTTATTTAGATTTTCTGTCCATTTTTTAACTGTCTGAGGTTGAGTCTTATAAATTCTCTATTTTAGATAGAAACTCCTGGTTAGATGTGTAAATATCTTCTCATTAAGTAGGATGTCTTTTTGTTTTGATGTAAGTTTTTGTTTTACTGTGCAGAAACTTTTAAGTTGGATATAAGTTGGATATTTCATTTGTTTATTTTTGCTTTTGTTTCCTTTCCATTGGATTTGAGTCCCCAAACACATCTCTAAAGCTGATATCAAGGAGTATATAGTCGATGTCTTCTATATACTTTTTGGTTTAGGAACTAAATAACCACATTTTTTATTCATTTTGAGCTAATTTTTTTTAATGTATGGTGTTAGATAATAGTCTAGCTTCATTCTTCTTCATGTGGTTGTCTAGTTTTTCCAATATTTATTGAAGAGATTTTTCTTGCTCCATTGTAAGTTCTTTATTCCTTTCTCACAATTTATTTGTTCACATTTGTGTAGGTTTAGTTCTGGGCTCCCAAATCTGTTCTATTGAGCAGAATGCTTGCTTTTATTCTAATGCCATGCTGCCTTAATTGCTATCATTTTGTATTATAGTTTGAAGAAACATACCTCAACATAATAAAGCCCATACTTGATAAATATACAGTCAGCATCATACTCACTGGGAAAAACTGAAAGGTTTTCCTCTAAGATCAGAAAAAAGACAAGGATGTCCATTTTCACCATTGCTCTTAAATATAGTATTAGAAGGTCTACCAAAAATAAGACAAGAAATAACATAAAAATTATCTAAACTGGAAAGGAAGAAATAAAACTCTTACTATTTGAAGATGGTATAACATATGTAGAAAATCCAAAAGACTTCAGTAAAAAGTTTTTAGAAATAATAAATAAATACAGTATAATGACAGGATACAAATTAATGTACAAAAATTCTATCATGTTTTTATATGTAAAAACTTAACAGAAAAAGAAATAAGGAAAATGTTTCCATTATAATAACATCCAAATGAATTAAATATCTTGGACTAAATTTAACCAAAGAATTAAAAAAATTCTTGAAAAAATAAAACTGTATGACAAGATTGAAAGAGAGAGCACAAAGAGATGAATTATTTAAATGATCATATTACTTAAAGTAATATACATATTCAATGCAAACCCTCTTAAAATCCCAACAGCATTCTTTACAAAAATAGAGCAAAAATCATGAAATTTATTTGGCACCACTGAAAACCAAATAGCAAAAACATGCTTGAGTAAAGAAAAGCAAAAACGAAGGTGTCATGCTCTTATGTTTCCTTTTAAATATAAAATAATATTTTGAAACATTAAGCAAGAGTGGTCATGAATAGGCTCTGAAACCAAAACATCTAAAAAAAAGCTGCTAATACTGTCAATTCAATCAACTAGCTTAATAAATCAGCTGTTTAGCTGAGTTAAATGATCAGTTAATGAACCTTGCTGGAGAGTAGGGTGGTTGAATTGAGCTTGCAAGAAGTTAATTTGTGAACCTGAATCAGAAAGAATATAAGACACTCCATGTTGAACTGAATATTCAGCCTCAGACATCCGTCTCTCACCTGGCAATTGACCTCTCTGACCCCATTCTTTTTTGGTTGGATTTTCTCCAGGCCTCCCCTTTGACCTCTGGTTTGTACTATCATGGATTGAAAACCTTGTCAGACTCCCGAGTTTTTGGCCTTTCTTGCTTCATGTTGACTGTGTCTGCTTTGTCTCAGCTCTTCATCTTTGTATGTCCAGGTCTGGCCTGGTAGTCTTACTCCATTTCCTGCTTTCTCCCTTAGCCTGGCAATTTTGGACTGTGTATTTTTTACCTTGAACAGTTGTCAGACCCACCTAATCCTGTGTATAGCACATGAAACTCAAGGTCCTTGACTTAACAGTTGAACTGATCTGAACTGGTCAATTTAGTATGAGACCGAAGAAGTTGTTTAACTGTCATGTCTCAAGATTGTATTTCCCCCCTTTATTCATGGATGTATGGGGAACTTTAATGATGCTGTTTTATTGATCTGTAGGGAATTTACATCTAGGTATTCAAACCAACTAGAGGCAAATCTTATTTCATAGGCCATGTGTCAGGTCATATTAGACCTCAAGTAACAGGAAGACCAACCCATATCTACATTATTATCACATTGGAAAAGAAAAGTGGATTTAGTTAAATCAGGGCTGTTTGATAAAAAAAATAGAATTGGGTTTTTAGTGGACTAAGTGTGATATGTTGATTTTTAATGATGTACAACTGAAACTTATTAATGGTATAGTATAACATTACTTTTAAAGATTTTAGTTTAGTCAGGGCAATTCTTTTTTTTTATTTAAAGTTTATTCCGGTTGACAATTTAGGTCATAGACATGTACATGAAAATTCCATAAAAGGGATGGGTATGTGGGGGGGTTAGGAGGGGTGGAGATGGGAGGGAGTGGTCAGGGAGGGAAGGTGGTGGGTGGTCCCCAGGGGATACAAAGATGTGAAACACATACATAAAAAGATAAATAAATTAAGAACAAAGAGGAATCAGTATAATTTCTACACTGGGGAGAAGTAGCTCTCCTGCCTGCCTGGCACTATGCAGATGGCTCTCTTTTTCTTTTTCCATTCCCTAATAACTCTGTCCTTTTTTTTCTTTTTAAAAAAATTTAATTTAAATATTTTAAAATTTGCCTATATATGTATATTTACATTACATTATTCCATTATTGTGTACCTCGGGGCTTTCCCACTTCACTAACATTTGTTAACTATCCTGATCTTTTGTGCTCTTCACCTCCCCTGCCTTCTTTCCCCTCCTCCTCTCTCACTCCATGGTTCAGTCCCATTGGTTTTCATTCTTTTTTATTCGTTTGTTTGTTTTCCCCTATATCCCTCATATAAGTGAGACCATCCTGTACTTCTCTTTTTCTTTTTGGCTTATTTCTGCTAATATGAGTCTTTCTAGTTCCATCCAGGTTGCTGCGAATGACATGTGTTTGTCCTCCTTGATGGGTTCGTAGTATTCCATCATGTATATGTACCACATTTTTTTTACCAATCATCTGTTCTGGGGCATTTGGTTTGTTTCCCAATCTTGGCAATTGTAAACAGAGCTGCAATGAACATGCGTGTACAGGTGTCCTTTTGAATTAGTGTTTTCATGTCCTCTGCGTAGATTTCCAGTAGTGGGATTCCTGGGTCAAATGGTAATTCCACTTTCAATTGTTTGAGGGTCCGCCATACAGTCTTCCGTAGTGGCTGGACCAGTTTGCACTCCCACCAACAGTGTAAGAGAGTTCCTTTTTCTCCACATCTGCACCAACATTTGTTGTTGTCCATTTTATTTATATGGGCCATTCTTACTGGTGTAAGATGGTATCTCAGTGTGGTTTTAATTTGTATTTCCCTGATTATTAGTGATGTGGAGCATTTTTTCATATGCTTATTAGTCATTTGTATCTCCCCTTTGATGAGTGTCTTTTTAGTTCTTCTCCCCACTTTTTGACTGGGTTTTTTGCTTTGTTTTTGTTGAACAGTAGGAACTCTTTGTGGATCTTTGTTATCATACCCTTGTCACATGTCTGGAGGGAAACAATTTTCTCCCAGGCGGTTGAGTTTCTTTTTGTTTTGTTTATTGTCTCTTTTGTGGAACAGAAACTTTTTAGTTTGATATAGTCCCAGCTATTTATGTTTTCCTTCATTTTTTTGCTGGCCATAGGTATTTCCCCAAATGGATTTCTGAGGTGAAATTCATGAAGGTTTTAGGACAATTCTTTTGTTAGACTTCTATGTACTTTCTATTTTTTGACTACTATCCTGAGGAAATTATTCTGTCTTTTTAGGTTGACTTCCCCCAATATCCTAAGATGACCACAAAAGTTTTGGACATTGTATTATGGAAGAAAACCACACAAACACAGACACACAGAGATACATGCATGCAAATAAAAGTGAAATTGAATCTTTTTTTATCCTCACTTTTTAAGAGAGAGGAAAATATTCCAAGAAGTCTTACATCAGACTTTTTACATGTCTTATTCAACAGAATTGGATCCTATAAGCATTGTTCACTTGATTGCTAGAAGAAGAGCAAAACAGTCATATTTGATTTAGTCTCATCAAGATTCACCTCTGGTCTGGGAAAGAAAAGCATGCCTTGGAACACAT
>PVHY01009870.1:0-54532 GCA_004024945.1 Uropsilus gracilis
ATGTCCACATTCCGAAGCCTGACCTTTTTGGTCTCCTAATGTCATATTCTCTTCACCTTGTTTGCGTTCACTCGGTTTCTTATTAATACACTCATTTCTGTATTTTTCCCCCACTTGATTCTCATTCTAACCCAAAAATGTCCTACTACCTAAGTACCTTATCCTCCAGGCACCTGTTCCTGACAATACACCCCAGATTTAACCTCAGCATACTTAAAATATCTTCTTGTAGTTGTTTTATGTTACATAAACACTATGTATCTGTTGTAGTTTAGTTTCATTAAGTACCTCTCCTATACCAAGAATAATATGCTGAATGTTTTATTTTATAGTTATGAACTGATATAAAGGAACTCAAGATAGGTTAATGGGTTTTAATGTATTTATTTACATGAATTTGTGTTATTTAACTTGCATATAAACCATAAAATGTTCAAAAGTTTTCAGAAGGCAAGATCATCTTATACTTGTTCACTTGTACTTATTAATAAAAAATTAGATTCTTGTTAAAATTCCATATACATTTTATAGTTGCTAAAGACTGGTTTTTCTTATCATTGGACATACTTGGTACTTAGGAATTTGTATGCTAAAGAACTTTAATATTTTAAGAAGCTCTTATCTAAACAATTAAATTGGAATGACAAAAGCTTAGTGATTTTGCTAATTGCTGTGTATTCATTATCTAGGAGCAAGCTAATAACCATGGAATTTATGTGGTATTCACCCTTTTATTCAACGAATATCACAGTGGTTTATAGTCATGCAAAGATAATTTCAGTATAGCCCTGGAATTCTTTTGAGCAACCTAGCATATTTTTGTCTTTTCTTTGAATACTGGTTACTTCCCTGGAGATTACAGTGGTCTGAGGTTAATGAAGTGTTGCATTCTTATTAACCATGGTGAGTTTATGATATTACAAAATACCAAGTTTTTCTTGCCATATGATTCTCTCCTTCCCTGCTATATGATTTGCTGCATGTCTCAGTTTTTGAATAACTGCATGCATTAAATTACCATATTCCCAGAAGTTACTCAGTGATTGCCAAGTTTGCCTGAGGTAATACTAATGGTATTTGCAGCTGTATATAGTATCAACTCACCTTATGAAACTTATCACTGATCTGTCTCAAGCAGATATTTTAACTAGTATACTTTTGCAGATACATGCTGTAACAGCAGCTCTTAAGGAAAATTGAATTTATATAACAATAAATCCTGAAAAAGTCCACAATTTAAATGAAGTATTTTATACTTGAACAATTATTATGTAGTTTAACCAAGGAACTTCTAAAGTGAGTCATATACACCATCACTAAAATTTGTGAGACTTCAATTTACACATTAAGCATTGATGAAAAAACTGAGTTGATTTACAACTTACAAAAAAATCACTAAAGTTTGATCTTTCTCTTTGTGATATATGCATTGCTTGGGAATTTATGACTTTATCAAAGCATTCATTTAGGGAATATGTTTGGGTATTATGCTGAATTTCTTTTTTTTTTTTTTAACCCCTGCTGTTGTTTGTTCCCAAGAAATTCAGTTTTTGCACTCACATAATTTGGGGGATTTCAAAAACTACATAATTCATCTACAACTGTTTTACATACATCATAAAGTGTAATTGTGTGAAATTTTTTTTTGAATATGGAAAAAAGTGAATACAGAAAATAAAACAAAATGGAGAAAATTTCAGCTATTGCAATAATAATTAAATACTTCTTACAGCCAAAATGCTGTAATTTACTAGATACTATACTACCTTGCTTTTAAGACAGTATCAAATATGGGTGGTTTGTTTCTCATTTTGCAGATGTGGAATATTCTGCATCTCTAGGGTGGTTTTTAAGAAGTTATAGCCATACTAGAGAGGTTGAATTTGGATTTGCTCCATGAACTTGAGACATTTTCCCCAACAAGGAACTGGCAGATGAATTTCAGGTATATTAAAGAAGTAAATACTTTCACAACTCTGAAACTTTGAGTTTTTTATTTGTTTGTTTTTTAATTCTGTCTGAACTCATTTAATAACTCTGCTTACTCACTTATATCCCTTCATCTTACCCAATTTTCTACTAGGAGTAATTTTCTGTGTAACAGTATCCATTTGATTTCTTCTTCCTCTACTGTCCCAGTAAGTTATTGAAGAGAAATTAATTATATTGGACAATTATTCTTATTTATTTAACTTATCTTCTCTATAATCATTCATTTTCCCCCCCGTAACTTTTGGAAAGTATAATGGGAATCGGAAAGACTCTTGCTCTGAATAGCTATAGTATCTATATTTAACAGTTTGAGAAATAGAATATTGGTTATCAGCCTGTTTGAATACTAGAAATTCATGAGAATTCTGGAATATTCAGGAGATTATTTGAAATATCTATTTTCTGAGTAATACCAGCAATCCTGATTTAGTAAGCTAAAGTGACTGAAAGTAGCTTTGTGAATACTTGTGAGAAATAGTTGACAACAGTATAGTTCTTAAATGACCTTAAATAATGCTCTAAGGGTTGGTTTAAACAGGAAAAAAAAAAATGAGTTTTTTTTTTTTTTTTTTTTTTTTAAGCCTTCTGCAGATTTACCTCCTCAAAGTCCTGTTTTATAGCTGTGCCCTTTAGCTGGCTTTCAGAATAAAGAAGAATGACTTTGGCTAGCAGAAAATTATTAGGTGGGTTATTATTGATGAATCCATTACTAGGTATTAGATATTACTGGGTAAAGTACAAGATTACTTTACTTAAAATTTTTTTAAATTTACTTTAAAAAAATTATGGGATGCTTTTTATGGACTGGAGAGGAAACCAACACAGTATATGAGGTTTCAAACAGGGGAGAATGTAAACCAAGAATTCAAGTGGCCCTACTGTGAAGTCCTCTGGAATAAGTTTAAAGGAGTAAAGGAAAAAGAATCTAAAAGGAGATTGTGAAGCATTTTCTAGAAAGATGGGAAGAAGACAGGAAGATGTGTCATGACAGAACAAAAGAACATTTCAAGGATACTTGTTCAAGCTGCCCTCAAAGGTCAGGCAAAATGCAGACTAGAAAATGGACTTCACCAAAAGAAAAGCAAAATGGGGTTGGTGGGCTTATATCAGAGACGTAGTTTTCAAGTTTCACATATTCATGCTCACATCTGCAGTTTTTTTTTTTTTTTTCAGCTCTAAAAGATCTAATTGCCATCCTATTTTTTTCCATAGGTGATTTTTTTCCCTCCAACATTGAGAGGTGAAACTACAGAAGAACAAAAAGACTTTTTAAGGCAGCAATCCTTAGAGTGTCATATGAGGCAACTTTGGAACAACACTGTAGTTTAGAAATAAGCAAAATGTTATAAAAAGGTATAGACTAAAGATTCTCTTCACAATTATGCCAGCCCCTTTCCTCCCATTCACTTCACCCCTTATTAACAACCATTCTTATTAATTTGTTTCATCATTCATTGTTTGTTTTTACAAAGTCCCAGTGAAATTTGTCACAAATGACTTTTTAATGTTGCTGAGCCTTCCACTCTCTCTAGAATATGAAGTGATAAGGTAGCAAATGACTCTCCATTCTCAGCCCCAAATCCAGCGAATTCAGCTATGTAGCTGGAAAACGAAGCTAGGCTTCTGTCCCTCTAGGCTTGAGAGGTGGTCCTGAAGTACAGCTCTTACCAGTGCATCTGTCATATCAGTTGACCCTAGAATATAAGAAGTTGTAATTTTGTGTGAGTTTGAGTATGACAGAATTTATGTCAGTGGTGGGTTTTAAGAGAAGAAAGTTCTCTTATTAGTCCCCACAAAGGAATTTTATAAGACTTTTACCACCCAGTCTTGAATTTGAATGTCATTTCCTCTCCCTCATCCCTAATGCATTCTGGGTCCCTTTTGAGATGATAGGAAAGTTGGATCCTGACCTGGACCTTCTTTGGGCCATTTGTTCTTGTTCTGTAAAACTAGGCAGTGGGGAAATAGAGTAGAGGAATATGGAGAAATTTTTGGACAAAATGAACTTAGATGTCTTGCCTCTGATGTTGGGAGGGATTACCATGCAGGAGAAGCTAGTGAGGGAGAGATCTAGCAGGTAGCTGGGAAATGGAAAAAATCCAAATTTTACTTGTTAGTCTCCAGTCTCCCATGCCCAGCTCTACCACACAGTAGAAACTCATTATGACTCTAAAATACCACTCTGAGTAGGTGAATTCCTTCAGATCTAGTTTGGCTGAGGCCCTGCCTTCTTGTGTCAAGACTTACTTAAGAAACTGAAATCTATGTATTTGAGTTCCTGCTCCACAATTATATGAGACTGACAGCTGCTCACCTCCAACAGTGAAAGCTCACAGCAGTCATGCAGTTTGACAAGGAGGTGGGGCAGCGTCAGGAGTTTAGAAAAGGTATAGTGTTTTAGATGAAGAGATGTTCTTACTTTGTGGGGTAGACGAAACAGGAAAGTTGGGAGCCAACTGTAGTGACTTGGCTATGCATAGGTGATGGGATACCCAGAAACTTTGTCTGTCTTTATGTATTTGTGTTGTGTGTGTACATAGTTGACTGGTATTATATCACAATAACGCAGTATAATAATGTATTATGACAGAATCCTATAATTAACATGAGATTTAAAAGACTCATTTGCATTATAAAGGGATTCCTAGGCACAGATATTGAAAGTTTCTGGCCTTGTTGTCTTTCTGAATTTGCACTGGGCTAAACACAATGCTACCATTGGGAAGTTCCTGATTGCAAACTTCTAAAGCTCTGAAGAAAGTTCTGAAACACATGTATGAGCTAACGTATATAGAAATGTAAGGGACTGTGTTATACCAGTAACTGAAGTTTGAAATGTTGTCAGTTCTGTGATAAAATAAATTACAACTACAACAGGTTTTCAAAAATACAACTTGTCATCATTCTCTGTCTGGTGTTTAATAAGCTGTGACTTTGACTCTATTAGCAGTGTAAGTTAGAGTAATGTCAGTGTGTACTCCAAGATAAAATAAAACTTTATTCAGAGCAACATACCTGAAAATGGCTTTTAAATTTATGGCTTTTCAAAATGGATATAGTGAAATATTAGGCAAGCGAATATATGAATTTTCTTCAAATACTTTTGTGATTTGTAAAAACCTAGATTAGCATGAAAAGACATTATACTAGGGCCCCGGATTCTTTTAAATTAAATCACCAAGGCAAAATCTAGTTGAAGAGATTCTCATTAGCTCATAACCTCTGGTAATTGTTTTGATTTTCATTTCCCTTTCACAAGGACATTTGTGCGTGTCTTGAAGACAGAAGAGGTGCTCCTTTGCACAACCCCCTGGGTGCTTCAAGGCAAGGGAATGAATTAGGTCACCTATCATAGAAAATGGAACAATCTGAGGAGGACTTTGTGTGTTGTTATAGAGATTCAGAAACCAGTGTTGTCACAACAGTATTCTTACTCAGGTTTTTGTGAAATGCATGTGACAATTCACATTTGTGAGGGTACTGGCAGGAAATTGTATGTAACCCAGTCTCTCCAGTCCCCATGTGTTGGAAAGAAAGAGAACCAGAATTGTTCTTTGCAATTCCTTCTTGTTCCTACAAATAGAAGCGACTCAGTTATTGTAGATGAGTGATTCTTTATTTCCCCTTTCAACTACAACTGTAGTATGATTATAATGTACTTTCTTTTTGCTCTCCTCTTTCTCTCCATTTCCCTCTAGCAGTACCACTAGATGTTTCACAGAGAAAATACCCACCATAGTCTTTGCTGTCACAGAGCACTTGTATTTGCATTTCTCCTTTTATGAAAGGAGGAGTGTTGCTTGGTAGCAGTAGCGACTGTGGGTGTTTGATGGCAGATGGGGACTGCAGGTCTGCAGCTGCAGTCTTGCAAATATTGTTAAAATAAACTTCCATTGCAAACTGACTGGTCCAATAGAGAGTTATTGTGATGGAGCAGTGTGGTAAGTGTAATGTGAAAAAGAGCAAAAGCATTGATCCGAGCCGTGGAAACTTTTATGTTGAACAGTGTTGATAAGGTTTCCTGGCAGAGAGTTGGTGGGCTGTGACCTTGCGAGGCCTCCAGGGAATGATTGGGAGAAAGTTTCTCTAATAGTATATTTTGATGAAAGCGGAAACCGTTCCATATTTTATTCTAAGAATGTTTCATTTCACAAATAATCTTGAATAACTATGTAATGTGTGCCTTAGTCAATTAAAGGTACATTTTCCCCATCTGTTTGCTTACCAGGAATTCTCATGTGTGCATAAGTTTGGATGTGGTAAGTTTGCATATTAGATGCTGCATTGTTCTCAGGTGTACACTAAATGAAGAAATGGGTTGTGGAAATTTATAGATACTGCTTTTTTCATTGGTTAAGTCTAAGGTATATTTAAATAAATTTATTTTATCTTTAATTAGACAGTTAATCCTTTGTGTTACAAGTGAGTGTCTCCATGTTTTAGGTAAGGTGTACTACTTCTTGTTTTGAAATTATGTATAATATGAGTTCACTTCAAGATAGTGTGGAAGGCATTACTGTATTTATTTTAAAAATAAGACTTTTCCACTTATCTTGGTAGTAGTTTGGACTTCTTAAATTAATATTTTATTTTCAGAAAAATATTTCCTTTTATCTTTTAAAACACTATCTGTTATTTTTACAGTAGTTATGTTCCATAGAGTTTTCACACATACTGTATTAGTGAATACTGACTTGCTGCTCCTTAGGGAAATGAAACTTGAGATGCCTATAAACTGTGGTTTGAACATTTTTACCAGTCAATCAATATATAACTGCATGTATTGTTCTCCTAAAAGACACCTTTGTTAGTATAGTATTGATTATTCATTAACAATGAATCCACAGCCAGTGATAGAAAATTTTTTTAAAGTACAGTAACAGATATTAAGAATGCTTTCAAAGGGTTAAGTGGGAGACTTGACTCAATTGAGGAATCTGTGAAACTGAGGGTAGATCAATAGAAATTAATTGTCCCCTCCCTCCCAAAAAAAAAGAGAAAGAAAAAAGAGTGAGGAAAATGGAGAACAAAATTCAAAGACATCTTCAACAGTACAACCTAGATATGTTTGATGGGAATGCAGAAGAAAAGAGAGAATGGAGTAAAGGAAAAATAACAAAAAACTAATGGCCAGTACATTTCATTATCATGATATATATTAAATTATGATATGAAAGATGCTTAGGTCTCCCTAATAGAACAAGTATTAAGAAAAAACATGGAGGAGCCACATATTCAAATTGTTCAGGATGAAAGAGTAAAGGAATATCTTGAAGACAGAGGAAGAATGATAAGACAGGTACAGTAACAAAAATAAAAATTTCAGCAAAACTTTCAGAACCTATGCAGAGTGACAGTGAAGTAACTTTTTTAAGGTGTGGGCAAAAATATAGTTTGTCAACTTCAAAATCTAAATTCAAGTAAGAATGTTTTTCAAAACTAAAGGTGCAAAAACATCCTTTCACAAGACTAAAAACAGAATTGACTAACCTCAGACCTATGCTGAAAGAAATGTTGAGGTTCCACAAGCACATGGAAAGTGATAACAGA
Source organism: Uropsilus gracilis (assembly GCA_004024945.1). Classification (NCBI taxonomy): domain Eukaryota; kingdom Metazoa; phylum Chordata; class Mammalia; order Eulipotyphla; family Talpidae; genus Uropsilus; species Uropsilus gracilis. The sequence continues at coordinate 7,543 of PVHY01009870.1, forward strand.
CAGAAACGTGGACACACAAATGAAGGACCGTTGAGAATATTTTAAAAAAAAGAAAAAGAGGAAAAATTTTAGATTTGTTTGAAAATATGGTCTGAGAAGTAGATCTCCAGAACAATGTAGCCAGGCATTCAAATTCTATTCCTACTTTTCATCACTAGAGAAGAGAAGACTACCTAAAAATATGACCAAAACAGATTCTGCAGATCTGAGTTACTGGCTATCAGAGGAGAATTCTCGGTTCGGGGGTGAGAGTAAAGGGACAAGGGAGTTCAGTAGTCTGTGGTAGGGGTTATGGGTGCTTTAGTAAGTACAAGGATGTGGAAGGGTACGTACATACATCCGAAGAGGAGAGATTGCACCTCTAAATGATACACAGTGTTGTATTTGGATAGAAGTTCCTTTTTAAGAGGTAGTAGTTTAAAATAGGACTATAAAGGTGAGGCTAAAATCCAGTCTGATTGGTATTCTTTTAATAAGGAAATCTGGTTATGTAGACATACTCAGGACACATGTGCACACCTACACAGACACACCAACAACACGAAATAATGAGACAACACAGTCATAAAATGACTATCTACAAGGAAGGGGAAAGACCTGAGAAGAAATCAAACCTACCAACCCTTAGACCAACTTCTAATTCTCAGAAATGTGAGAAAATAAATTTCTATTGTTTAAGTCACCCATTCGGTGGTTCTCTGGGAAACAAATATGTGTTCTTAAATTATAATCTTAGGAAACAAATATGTGTTCTTAAATTAGTTATGCAGACCCAAATATTGAAGATAGAGAAGCAAACAAAAAATAGGAGCATGGGGATAATGCAGGAAGGAGGAAAATAGTAGTATCTATAAAATAAGGACAGGGTGTTCAAAGGAAAAGTGATTTCAGAGGACAGAAAGGAATGTTTGGACATGAAAAATAGAGGCAGATGTTTTAAAGTTCATTAAGTTTTTGAAGATAAGTTGAGAAAGCCCCTTGAAAAGGTAGAAGTAGGTAAGAAAGACAGGAAAATGAATAAAAGAACAGTATAGAAGATAATCAGTCCAAGAAGTTCAACATACAACTAAAAGGAGTACAGAAAATCAGAGAACAGAGAAAAAGAGAAATTACTTCCTAAATAATTAGGAAATTATTTCCTAAAACTAGCATATGTGAATATTGAGATAAATGATTTTCTAACTAAAAGATTTTCACTAAACCACAATATTGTGAAATTCCAAAACATGAGTGATAACAGGAAACAGTTGAAAAATTACAGCTGTATAAAAGAGACCACATTGGAAGTCTGGATGGCATCAGTTAAATGAAGAGATTCTCAGTTAAATCGAGTTCAAAACATAATATAAAAGTATTTCAGAATTCTACACCAAAATTGTCAATCATAGCTGTGAGTAGATAAAGGTATTTTCATACTTTGAAGTGTTTAAAAATATTTTTCCTCTAACCTTTCTCAGAAAGCTCCTGGAGTTGGAACCAAAATACTTAGGAAATGAGACCCAACAAAGAGAAACAAAGGGAATTCCAGAATGATGGTGAAGGGCAGGAATACACAGTGTCCGTGTTGAGGTTCCCATCCAGAATAGAAGACATCAGGAAGGTGTTTAGGGAAAACAATCATGCATAAAAGTGATACATTATTTGAGGTGTTGTACAGGAGTAAGGGAAGTTAGTATTTCTTTTGAAATATCTTGAATATTAATGAAAATACACAGAAAAATTATACAAAAAATAAAGGTAATTAACAGAAATTGGTGCAAAATCAAGATAATTACACTTTTGAAACAAGAAATAACCTCAAGTGTAAACATCTTTATTAAATAATAATACTGATTACTAATTGTGCCAACACATGAGGAGAGTGGTGTGTGTGTGTATGTGTGTGTGTATGTATACACGTACACATTGTGTGTATGTGTGTCTCTAAAAGGAAGTGGGAGGGGAAAAACCAAGAACTGAAGAGAATTTACTGTTTCCTTCTAAACCAAACCTTATAGTACAATTTGGCTTTAAGATTTTTAATGTTTATTCTTTTCACAAAGGCAATAATATCCACACAGGAAGTGGAGTTGTAGTTCGAATGAAGAGAACCATTTCAGAGGGTTATCAGTTAAAGTGGAAGGAAAGTGAAAGTGTGTACCCCTGTAGTACTGGATGGGGTTTAAGTATTTTGAGGAGAGAGACGGGAAAGGAGAGAAGGGGGAAAAATAAGGACACCTGGGGAACTCTCCCATCAGGTGACTCACTTATATTTACCTTATTGTGTAAAAAGTAATATGCCCAAACTTTTTGTTGTTTTATAATTATATAAATTATATATACCCTTCATTCTTTTCAATGTTGACATATGTGGTTCTATTATTAGCAGCCAGCATTCTCCATTTATAAGTTGTTTTAACTTTTTTTTGGCTTATATGGAATTATTATGCCTTAAAAAGCCTTTTGAGCATAAGGATTCCCCTCACCACTGCCACCCGGAGAATTCTCTTGTCAGAGACAAAACAAACCTCAAAGTAGAAGAGTAAGATTAACCATCTCATGTTAAGTAGCAGGGTCTTCAGCTTCATCCAGGCAATGTTGGAAATATTATTTATATGTTATTATTAACATAGCAAAATCATCTCTTACCTGCTGAAGTTACTACCATACTATTCCTTCACATTTCTTATTGTCCTTTTTGAATACATGATGGCTTATCTTATGGCTACAAATATGCCATTGCAGAGGACCGACTTTGCCAGTTTAGCCCAACACTGGTGTTTGCCAGATTGTTGACTCACTTGATTCTGTTTGTTAACCTTGATAAAACATTCCAGTGACAGATGATTTTTTTTGGGTAACAATCATTCCACAGTTTGTAAAAGCTTTAGATGTCAAATTGATATTCTGGCAGGATGGCTTTTTTTCATTATGTGTCATGGGAATGCAGTTGCTAGACCTTTTATGTAAATTACAAATGATGTTTGGTTTAATTATATTTGAAAACAGGATTGTTGAGTAAAGGTACCACTCAGAAATGTGTGAGATATTATTTTTGCTTATGAAATTAGACTACTTTGTGAGATGAAATTACAAGTTCAGCAGCATGATGAATAACACTTTCTAGGCTTCTTTGGAGCATATTGTCAGTTCATGCTTTCTTTCCTCCCCAATTAAGTCTCCTCCAGCTTCTTACAGTCATTGCCTTTCACTCTGTAATTTTTAAAGTTTTTGTGCTCTTTAAAGTATTACACATTCATTGTTTGAATTCTACTTATATGAAAAGAGAGAATATTAGTAAATAATGGTTTCCACTTCGATCTTTGAACAGAAAGGATGTGGTCTTTAGATAATGGGTTTAATATTTGGCAAAAGCTTCTTTAGAATGTCAAGGAGAAAAGAGGAGGTAGCTTTTCAAAAAGTATTGGAAATTTTTATGACTCTTTTATGACTCATCTCAAATCTAAAGTTGATTTTCAGTTGTGACTATAAATTAAGATTTTTTTTTCAATTGACTCACTTATATATAGCACCCATACAACTAAGTAATCACACATAGAGATGATTTGATACTATAGTGCATCTGGTAGAATTAGCAGGCATACCTCATTATAACGAATTTTAAGTATATCAATGACTTAGAAAATGATAACACTGTGAAATTTATTTGAATTAGTAATGGAATGGAAATATTCACAATATAGTAAGAGGAACTAGACTGTTAGTAAGAGGGTAAGACTGGAGACATATGATGCAAATAGACTTTATTTCCAGAGTTCTTTAATCTTTATCTGGGAATTTTTAAGTTTTCAAATTTAATTTTTCTCACATACAACAGCTGGTTAAATATATTTCATGTGACACTTTTAGGAGTACAATAGACTGTGATAAAATGTGAATTGTGAGTAGTTGGGGTCAATTTAATTTCTACTTTTTTTTTAAAATTTCACATAATAGAGTAGACAAAAAGTTATTCAGCCCAGTTATTTTGAGTGGTCAACATTTTCAAGTAGCTCAGGATTAAGCACTTTCAAAATCGAGAAAATTTAATTTGTTATATAAACAAGATGTTTACTGTGAAGAATATAGAGATAATGTGAGAAGGAAATAAATTTATTTTACACCTCTCATAATGACCCCATATTAATTACTACTAATTACAAGTTGAATGTAGACTTACAAGCTATGTTATGAATACATATGTATTAATTTTTAATGTATTTCCCCCCAAAATATTTAAAAGGCATGTGTTGATTGTAAGTGAAAACATTTTAAGGAATTATTTTTATATACACTTGCTGTAACAACTGTTTTTGCCCTAAACACACACAAACCTCACTCATCTGCACTCACTCAGAAGGCAAGGGGCTAGATATTTTGGAACTGTTTTCTAAAGTGGCTACCACGCTTTGCTTTTCTTTTTCTGTCTTTCTTCTTTTTTTTCTTTTTGCGGCTAGGTCTCGCTTAGTTGCCTTGGGAAGGTCTCAAAACCATGGACTCAAGCAATTCCTAGTCTTGGCCTTGCTTCCTAGGCTGTGATTAAAGGCATGCACCACTGTGTTTGATCTACCATACTTTTCAAGCTAAAAGTGAAGAAGACCTTTAAATGCCATTGACTGCTTCTCTTTTCACGGTGGATTAGGACACTGTATAGTCATTGGGAATAGTAAAGAAGCAACCCAACTTTGGGAGTAAGATGCAACTCTTAGTACCTGTCTCCCTGCATACAGCAATGCTTGACTCCCACAGTGAATCATGATGTAGTAGCACCACATCATGAACCCCGAGACTAGAAACAGCAGTAGAACAGACATGCTTCAAGTGTTTTAAAAGAATTTAGTTTTTCTATAAGCTTCTTTTCCATAAACCAAACCAAACAATAAATTTATGTTAAAACCACTTAATAAACTTACAGACTTGAAAAATTGGACATTTCAGAGGGGTAATAGACATAGTATTATGAAAGCACTGTATTCAAAGTTTCAAATATTTGATAGGTTCTGTAGATTAGCTTTCACCAGTAGATGGAACTTGCAAAATCTGTGAACTTCTGCCAAGTAGGACTGAGTGTCATTTACTGTTCGTGGGCAAATCCTTTTCAAGGCATGTCTTGAATTTCCATGATGGTGGAATGATAAAATGTGCACTCAGGTCTGATACACTCAGTGTTACAGCTACAGTGTTTTGGGTGACAGACGGGGCCTTGCCTTTACTTATAAACAGAGGAGTAACAGCAAAATTGACAACTGGAAGGTGGTGCTGGTGTTGCAATGGCTGGTTTTGGAGGTAGTATGGGAACTCTAACAACATGAGTGAAAGGGTAATCTGGTTATGTACATTTTGCATCATATTTACAGTTCAGATGAGCAAATATTCTCCAGCAGATTTACAGTTGGAGTAAACCTTGCAAGGATTTTCATCCCCATTTTGTAGGCAGGCTGGTACGCCAATAGGTTTTCTGGTTTCTGTGTCACTCAGTTCACTCGGCTCCCATCAAAGCTGTCTCCAGGATGACTCTTGTGTAACCATTTTGGGTCATTAAGCTGTCTGCTCATCAACTGCAGCTGCTGTGGGTGTAGGAGAGCTTTGAGTCCCTTGCTTGAGGCTGCAACTTTGGTTTATAGGTTTCATACCTTCAAAGTGCACATCCTTTTCTTGATCTGATATGTGTCTTGGGGAACTGGTATAAACTTGAGACTTGGTAGGTTATCTGGTGTGTCTATAGGTTACCCTGAAAGAACCCACAGGGTATCTGCAGTCTTTGCAGTCTTTATCCATGACACCTAGTCTGTTGCCCCTGTTTTTTCTCACAATGCTGGCTTCTTCAGGCAAGGTGCTTCTGTGTCTCTATGCCCCCACAGCATGCCATGGTAATCTTGACTCATCTGCAAGATGACTGCAGTCTGCAACACTTGCCTTTGTTGAGTGCCTTCACTTTCTCCATTGCCATCACCTGTTATTGAATGGCAGCACTTCTTCTGGTTCCTACATTTCCCCATTTCCCCTGGATCAATTCTGCTCCAAATTCTTCTTGAGAAGTTTCAGTTTTGAGAGTAACTGTAAGTATTCGTTTCTCTGAGACGGAATAGTAATTGCTTTCATTGCAAAGTCTTGAGCTTCAGCTATAACTCAAAATTACATTCTTATTCATGTGCTTAGGAAGTGGATGTGAAGATCCCCTTCCAGCGTTGCTAGCCCTGACTCACTGATGGAGACGCTTCCTATTTGGGACCCACAGTCATTTTTGTCCTCCTCTTCTCCATCGATTTTTTTTTCACTTTAACAACTGAACTTTTAGGAGTCAGCTTTCCCTTCTGAAAGTTTTCTTTCTGAACACTCATTTTGAGTTGTCTCTGAAGAAGGAACCAGAGTGGCTTGGTAGCAGGAACACTGTTTTCCCTAGTGTTGAAAGTGCAACCTGTCTGCATTTTTACCTGCCTGTAGTTGATAAATTTCTAGAGAAGGGTGAGAAGAACTGTAGTTTTTTTAAATGAGGGAGTTTCCTGTACAAAATTGAGCTCTTCATCAATGAGTTCATTGGTGCCCTAGCCTAATGTCCATTCCCTCTTCAGAGGATCCTGGCTCCCTCACTGTTGACAATAGCCAGGTGGGAGCTCCTGCATTATAACTGTCTGGCATTGTTGCTCCTCTTCACAGACCTGGTGCTGGTAAAAGGTGGCACTGCAGCTGAGTGCCTCGTTCATCTCCTCATCAAAACTTTTATTTGAAGGCACATCACTGTGAAAGATGGTGCCATCAGAAGATTTAAGAACAGATGGGTCCATTGTAACAGCAGATATATCTAATATTAAAATTGGATCAATATCAGGCAGATGCCTCCAAGCAACAAGTCAAAGGAAAAAAGCGGCATTTTTTAAATGTGGCAACTGCCACCCATCTTCCTTCAGATTTGTACCACCCACACATCACAGTTGCTAATAAAACAATGGGGTTTTATTAACAAGGAAAATTAACTGGGAAAACAAAGTTTTCTGTAATGCCACAAGTGGCCAGTTATTTTACCCCGTCACCATTTAAAATTAACCGGGAAAACAAAGTTTTCTGTAATGCCACAAGTGGCCAGTTATTTTACCCCAGTTACCATTTTTAGTCCCAAAGTTCCTGAAGATACATATCCATGATGGTGCCCCTTTGCCCCGCCAAACTTCAGGCAGGGACTCTGCCAAGTCCAGTCTTTCTCCAGTATCTTCTCTTTGCTTCTTTCTCCAGCATCTTCTCTTTGCTTCTTTCTCCAGCGTTGTGAGCTGTGCTGCTTCTCCAAGGTTCTTCAAACTTTTTCAACAAATGCTGATGTATTTGTTGAAATCAGCTTTCCAAATCCCTGGCCATCTCCAGGCACCCGCTTTCCATGCCACCTTGCTGCAGCGCCGCACTCTCCACATGGACTACTCTTTTCATGGCTGCTATCTGACCATGACTTCTTGTCACCACCAGCTCACTCTTCCAGGGGGCTTCCGCCCACTCTGGCCATGTGAGCCTCCTGTATCATCCCACCATCTTGTGTCTTCCCCCTCCTCTATCTCTCGCTCCTCTTTTAATTCACCCTTTAGTGCTTCTTGCGTCTTCTCACGGGTCTTTCTCTCAGATCCTGCTCACCAGGACAAGATGGTGTCCAATACAGTTTTCAACTATGTCACTACCAGAGTCCCTGGCTGAGTCACCCTGTATCACTATAACATGAAGCCATTTGGTGAATCTAATTGTGTTATTCCCTGGAAATGGTAACTGCTCCTCTGTCATTTATTTGGTTCTGACTTTTTCTTGTTGACCACCATCACCATAATGGAATCAGTAGGTTCTTTGTCAACTTAAGTGCCTCATTCTTGTACCTCTTCCCTTGTAGCACTCTGGATCTCATGGTTCTTCTTGGTGCTGATCTTCTGGCTCAGCACCATGTGTCACTTGCTCCTACGCTATGCTCCCTGCTATCAGCACTGCTCCCTGCCACTACTTTTATTTTTTAAAGGATCTTATTTTATTTACCTATTGTTTGTCTTTTCGTTACCTCACTAATATGTTTTAAAGAGTAGTCCAGTTCATTTTGTTAAAAGTATTCTGCAGTTGTAGTTTTGATAGAAAGTTAGTACATTATATGTGTGAGCCATAATGTCAAATTTAACAAATAAACTTTATTCAGTTCATTTATTAAAAAAAATGCACATGTTCACGTTAAAACTATAATGTATTAACTAATTATTTAGGATTTAGGGTATAGCACTGTTTTCATTTATTATTCTTAAAAGCTTTTGCAAAATACAAATTTTGGTATATTTAAAGCAAAATATATAGTTAATAACTGGTGTTTCATCATTCATATTATAAATTAATATAGATTTAATCATGGTTGCATATAAACACAGACAAATTTTAAATAAACATAGGATTAAATTTGGATTTGACAGTCTTTAAATATTTCCAGTATATGTGTTTCAGTGACAAGTTTACTTCGAGACCTGAATTATCCTGTTTCAATAAGAACTAAAAGTCATTTTCTTTGTTTGAATTTGAACAGTTTCTTATGCATAAGAAAATTAGCAATTCTATAAAAATGAAATTTTTGCAGGGTTAAAAGGTCTGTGAAGTATAATCTAATGTTATACATTCTCTTAACATTTTTTCTCTGCTTGAGTGTCAGAATATGAACAATACCCTATTCAGCAGGATGAGTTAGAGAGGTAATGTGGAGGGTAAAGGCAAAGAAACTAAAAATATTCTTAAATCCTATCCTGACTTTGGTAAAAACCATTAAAAGTATGTAGCAACAGAATATCATTGCCATCTTTATGGAAACTTCTAAAATGCTTTTCTGCCAAAAAATACATTTTTCCAAGTAAATTTTTCCATTTTTAGAGTTCATCTATCATCTCTGTAATGATAGAAACTATCATTATGTGTTTTATGAATGTCAGAATTTAAATTTTCTACATATTTTATAAATTATTTTTCTAAAATTTAATACACTTAATTTTTGGAGGGCCATAACATGAACATAGATTACAATGTCAATTCAGTCTTACTCTGCTGAAACCAGTTTTGAGGATACATGTTTGGAGATCAACTGGGTCTATTTTGTTGTTCCTTCTCACTATTCCTATAATTGCATAATGGTGAACACCATTATGCTAATAGAGATGACTAGGCAAGATAACATAAAACATATCTAGGTGACTTTGGTATGTATTAACTTAGCTTAGAAAAGCTAAAGGTGTAAGTTCAGGGCTAATTATGACTTTCATCAACTTAGGAACTCATAAAATCAACAGAACTACAAATTCATCACAATTTTTGAAAAAATACACTGAAATCAGAAATTTGTTTAAAATGCAACTTATTTCCTCTGGTGCCTTTTCTCAGTATTCACATTAAGTCATAATTTTTTTAATCTGTAAAATTTTATATCTTTGGGGGTGAAATTAAGCCATTTATATAGGCTACATATAAATATCATTACATTAATATACTTTTAGGTTAGGAGTTATGTGTGGAATGAAGAAGAAATTGAGATGGAAGAGATAGATAGCGATCTGTGAGGCTAACCCACAGAATGGGGATTTTGGGAAGCATGTTCAGGTTTAACTTTAATGAAATTGAGAAATCTCTTATATACCCCAGCAAGGAAAAGTTAAAATGATGTAATGAGGAAGTAGCAAAGTGTATGTGACATGCATCAGGCAGGATGCGGGGATGTGTGATAATAGAAGAATTTACCTTTGGGGGCAACAGTCATTACTAATAGGTCATGTATCTCTTGGGACATTTCAAAGAGGTTAGAAAGCTGGGTTACAGGTGAGAGATGTGCTATTGCCCACCTTCTAGTGTGCCAGAGGGGGCTAGAGAGATAACTTCTTATCTGAAGCTCCATCTCTCAACCTGCTTTTATGTTCCACACTTTTATATAAAACACATGTAGGTGTTGAGTGTGTCATCTTTTATTGTCACAAATTTCACAGGGGAAATATTGCCTCATAAATAAAGGGATAAGGTGGCTAAGGGGAGTACAGATTACTCTTTCTGTATCTGTTGATTCTCAATTGCCTTCAGTTCAAAATAACCCTTGTACTAGAGTGGCATATTTAGGCTAGTTTATCCTGATCAATTTCAACTTACTATTTTTTTTGGTACATGGTACAGGTTTCATCATTTTAGAAAGTACCAATTTCTGTTCTATAATTTATTACTGTGTTTGTTAACCGTTTCTCCCTTTTCTCTTAACCTAGCTAGAGACTTACCCATTTTGTGAATATTTTTGAAGAACCAACTCTTAATTTTGTTTTTTCCGCATGTTCATGATTTCTATTTTATTTATTTCCGCTCTTGTTTTTATTATTTCCTTTGTTCTGCTAACTTTAACCCTTTTTCAAGATGCTGTAGATAATACATTAAGTTATTTGGAATTTTTCTCCTTTATAAGTACCTGTGTTGTCATTATCTTCTCTCTTAGGATTGCTTTTGCTACATCACATAGATTTTGATAGCCTGTATCATCATTTTAAATAATAAGGTGTACCAAGGTGAATTTTTAAAATTTCTGCTTCAATTCTCTTTAATATAGGAGCTGTTAAGGAGCATACTGTTCAGTGTTTATGGTCTTTCCTGGTTTTTAATAGTTGACTTTTAGCTTTATGGAATAATGATCAAAAAAAGAGCTTAGTATGAATTCAGTAGTGTTATGGACAATTGAGTTTTGTCACAACATATGGTCTATTCTTCAGAATGTTCTGTGTGTACTTGAAAAAAATATATATACTACAGTTTTGGGGTGAAGGGGTTATAGATGTCTGTTAGGTTTATTTGACATAGATAGCTCCATATTTAGGTTATTTTTTCTTTATTTATTCTGTCTTTTTGTTTGTTTACAGTTGCAACTGGTGTAACAAGATCCATGGTAGTTTTATATTTTTGTCAATATCTCTGTCTTCCTTCTTTTGGTGCTCTATGATTTGATGCATGTATTTTATCAGTGTTACTTTGACTTGTTATATTAGTCCCTTAATCATAATATAATGTCTATTTGTTATTACCTTTTTGAATTGGTAAGCTATTTTATCTAATATATGTACAGGGTGTTCCTTACCTTTTTTGTTTGCCATTTGGCTATACATCTGTATCTAATCTTTATGTTTGCTCTTGTTGCTAAGATGAGTTTCTTGTAAACAGCAGAAGGTTGAATTTTATTTAGAAATTCACTCAGCCATTCTTGTATAGGTTTCTTATATGAAATGTTTTAATCAAATGCAATGAAATCTTAATTGAAGGAAGGTTAGCAAGAATTATTGAAATTTGTTTGGAAACTAGTTTAAAACTAATTAGACTGCTTGTGTAAATAAAGTCTCAAATTTACTAACAATTTGTTTTAAAGAGCTGAATAAATTTCAGATTAAGTAAGTTTAAGTTTAATGATGTAAGTGAAATATTATCTGTAAAGTATAAGTGCATATCTCTGTACCTGGGAAATAGTAGTTTCATTACTTCCTCTTTACTGGCAAAATTAATTATGCCGCATTAATCTCTTTAGTACCTTAGAATTTTTAGAAGTTTAGTTTTCTACTAGTGGTAAAATATAGATGTTAAAATTTTCTGGTTGAACGGACTAATTAACGTCTATCAAATATTCAAGAAATATAGAGAATTATAAAGCAAGAAGTAAATGCTTTCTTAGTTGTATCACTTTCAAAATCTGCTTTTAAATTTACTTTCTATCCATCCTGAACATCTGTATGTGAAATGCATGTCTAATATGCATTTATGTATAAAAATACTACACAGATATGCACACATCCACCATAACATTTTTGCATGATAAGTTTTAACCTTAAAATATATTACAAAAATAGTCATGGTATCTTGATCTACACTGCCTAGAATTGAGCTACCTACCATTCTAGCAGTTAATATCTTTGGCACCTGGGGCAAGTTATTTAACATCTAAGTATATTAGTTACCTCATATTTAAAGTGGCAAATAATATTAATATTTATCTTGTATAGTTGATATGAGTACTAACAATAAGTTAGTACATAAAGAAGTGCTAAGAACAATTTTTGGCAAATAGTCATACTAGCTATTATCTTTCCATGTCAGGGTATATAGATTATTCCTTCAAATATTTTCAGAGTACCCTGTTTTAATATTACTACAATTTATTCATCTGTCAACCCCATTCTGGATTATGGTTTACCCATTTATATAGATAAAACAATTCTGCAAATACTCTTTATGATTTGGTGTGATACAAGTTAATATATAGAATAAAGGCTAGAAGCATAATTGTCAAAGGCTTTATATTTTAGATTTCCATGGAGATTACTAGATTCTCTTCTACTGAATGTTATTAACTTTTAAATTTTTGCTCAATACTAATTTTTGTTTTAATTTATATTTAATGGTATTTGAATTGTATATTTACTTACATATTTGACTCATTTGTATTATTTCCCAACAACTGCATGTCTGATTTGTATCGTTTGTATTTATCTGTTAATATCTACCATATTGTTGTTTTAAGAACACTCTTTTTATTAAATGTAAGATTTGTCATCCCATTTGTAGTATAATGATATTCTTAGGTTTTGACTTTTGACTTTTGAATAATATATTTATTGCTCCTTTTCTGACCATGACAATTCTACTTTTGATGTATTCAAAATATTTCTTAGACTACTATCTTTATCTAGTTATTGTTACTGAATATTACATCACTCATAAGGTATTGCCCACTTATCATGGGATCACATTTTAAAAGATTCACTCATTCTTCCCTTTTAGGGTTCTTATAATTTTATTTTCTCTCTAAATTGTATCCACTGCAAGCTTAGTTTGGCATAAGAAGTGAGGTAACAATCAAAGCCAGCATTATTTCTAAAAATACAATTTATCAAGAAATCCATCTTTACTAATTTCAAATATTATTTCTCATAAAATTACATGTATAAGTATATTTAAGTTGAATCTTTCTAAATTTTTGTATCATCAGTGTCATTATACTATTATACTTGTTAAGCAATCTTAATTAAAAATTCCTTTCATATCTAGCTGCCTTCCCCAACACTTATTATGTAAAAATTTCTAGTACATTTTTAATATATATATTTTCCTGGAGATTTTTGTCATATTTCAAAATTAAAATAACTTAAAATTTATAGATTATTTTAAGTAAAATTCCATTGTTTTAAGTTCATTGGGACTGATTATCTTCATGTTCATGGGATTTAATTCTTCAGGTAATTTGGAATTAGATATTTTTTTCATTATATTTTCTGTCACATATATATATATATATATATATATATAAGCTTTCAGTTTAAAAGAAAGTTGACTTTATGACTGACTCCTTATTTAATTATAATGTTGCTAATATTTTTCAGTTGATTTTTCTGTTATTAGTTATATCACTGCAAATTATACTTACATCTCTTCCTTTCTGATATTTGTCATTATTCCAATATTTATGTTTATACCTTTTATTTCATTTTCTTATCTCATTTCACTGGATGAGTTCAAAAAGTGCCATTCTGCTTTTGTGTTGACATTTTTTGTAAGTGAACCTTTTTGGTAAATATATAGTCTGCTTTTAGTTTTTAATCTGGTTTGAAATTCTTATTTATTTAAATAACTAAATTTGCTCAGTGAGCTGTTATTATTAGGACAAAAATATTTTGCCTTGCTTTTATCAGCTTACCAACTTACATAGGTATAGTTCTTATTTCATTTGTATTTTCCTTTGTTTCCTAGCCTTTTGGTTTATGGTCTATATTTTTGTTGTTTACATAGTGAAGATTATATATTTGTCTTTAAAAACTTATATAATCTGCAATTTAAAAAAATCAAGCAAAAACCTGTTATAGTTATGAGTCCTTGTAGAAGGAACCCTCAAAATACGGCACCAAGCATAAGGATTTTGTCCTGAAGACAACTGAGAATGGCCATGACTAAGGAGGTGATGGTTTTCTTTCCTAAAGATAAAATAAATTTCCATTTGTAAAGGTTTCACTCCTTTCCTTTTCTCAGAAATGGAGAATGGTTGTTATCACAGAAGACTTAGTCTACATGAAATCCCTAACGAAACAACTCTTTCCTACCATACATTTCCTAGTAACCATCCCTCAGACCCTTCTTTGTTTAGTTATGTCTCCAAAATTTACTGTCTTTGTTAAAATGGTTTATAGACCCACTGATCTATTTACCATGCCTCTCCCGATAAGAGTTTCTTTTTTTGTGAAGCACTGCCTGCCCCCCATCCCACTACTCCATGTATTTAAAGACATCAATAAAAGTTGTATTCAGTTGCACTTGTTAATATGTTTTCTGTCAGTTTAATTCATGACCCCAGTAAAAGAACCTGAGAGGGTAAGAAACACTTTTTTCCCTTATAACTTTCCTTCTCCTTGAATTCTGTCACATATTTTTGATTTTTTTTTTTTGTGTACTATACTAAGAGGTAATTTTCAATAAAAGGAAAAATCACATTTTCCATAGTTTTGAGGATGAACATATGCTAAAGAATTTAATTTACTCATGATAGGAAGTAATCAAATTGTTCAGTGAAAGTCAAAACAGTAAGGCTTAGATAAGAAATAGTGAGACAACTTGAAAAGTTGGTTTTTCTGCAGGGAGTAAGAAGTTAATTAAAGCACAGTTCAGCCATAATTTACACATCTATCCATTAACTATAATTTACAAAAAATTATGGAATGAATCAAAGACAAAAACAAGACTAGAATTTATTAACCCAGATGGTTATGCAGTGTAAGAGACATAGTCTCCATTAGGACAAACACACAGTTTTTCCTCAACTTTACTTACTTGTATTAGGAAGTATTTATGGCCTTTATTTTAAAAGTTATTGTATATAATTGTATATAAAACCAATTCTGCAGATTACTCAATAACTTTTTAAAAATTAAAATTATACCATATATAAAACCTATCCTTAAAATAGGAATATATACACTATATATGATTGCAAAAAATTATTTTTTAATTTTTTTCTTACATCTTTGCCATCCCCATGGTTCTCCTGCTGCCATGTCACCCATGAGCCACAACTATATTCCCTTCAAAGAACCAGATAGCAAATATTTAAGGTTTTGTGGAACACATTTAATTTCTGTCATATAGTCTTTGTTTCATTCATTTTATTTTCTTTTTATAGCTCTTTACAAATGTAAAAACTGTTATTAGCATGTGGTTTATATTAAAAACAACCTGTGAGCATTGTTTTGCCCAACTGTGCTCTGTACCAATGATTTGAAGTTCATCACCAGTCTTTTCATAACATTGATTTCTAATTCCTGATAACTATTTTGACAAATCTCTTGACTGACTTGAATGATCAGTGCTCATTATAAAAAATATACAAGCATAAGCACACATTTTCTGAGTAAGCTCATTAGTTCAGTGTAGTTATTTATCATCAGTTTTTGCAAGTTTCTGAGTGTTTTTATGTGTAGCAGTAGGGCAGGCCAGTGGGAGAGAATGACCTGGTTCAGGCAGTGTGGATGTATTCCTGCAAAAATATTTTAAAAAATAATAAAGTTGATCAAGAAATGTCTTATGTTCAATTGATGAGTAAACTCAACTCCTGCTTCCATTCATGATGTATTGTCAAGGATTCAATTTCTCTACCTCCTTGAAACAACAGCCACACTGACAAATTGTGTGAAATTGACTGCCAGGCAGTGTAGGACAAGTGATCCCATGAAGGTGGGATGAAACAAGGTGAGTACTACAGTCACTTGGCTTTGCTTGAAGGAATTTACTAGGTATTTAAATGGAACTGAGGCAGAACTTGGCACTATCACTGAGATGATGATGGGGAACAGCTGAACTGCACAGAGCAGAGTGTAGTTTAGGAGAGAACTGCACAGAGAGAAAACGCTAGATTTCTCCAGAGTCTTCCTCAAAGACAAAGTTGAGTACTTATCAGTTCATCGATCAAAGGAAACTCCCCAATTTCAGGGAATGAAACACCAGAAAGGATTAAAGTTATGTATCCAAATATCTTTTCTGTTGTCAGATGGTGTTTATTTCCTGTAACTAGTGAGATTAGAGGATCAGAGAAGGGTTACATTTCTGTACTGGGGGAAAATGTTAAACTGAGACTAAATGCAGCTCCATTCTTTCCTAAGGACACTTTAAACCAAGGCCCAAATGTAGCAGACAGTTCCCAAGTACCAAGTACCTCAGTCATACCCCACGGAAAAGAAAAGCTCATGAGTACTTGTAGATATGTAAGGGTGTGGCAAGGCTGAATTGGGGGCTGTGACCTATCATTGTAATAAGAATCAGCTGAATTAGAGGGACTCCACTGTGAGCCAAGACTCTCCAGTGGAACGAGGGGAGATGTCTCCAGACCAGAGAGCACTGGCATCATAGGAACAGGGGAGGAGAGAGGAGAAAAGAGGACATGCAGGAGAAGGAGGAACATGCATTCCAGAGACAGAAGCAGCAGCCAGCCTTTGGCCCACAGGCAACAGCCCAAAAGTCTTGGTTACGTGTCTCGCAGCTGACAAGAGGGCAGCTCACTGAAAAAAAAAGGTTTTGATAAGGTGTATCCCTGAGGAGGCAAAGGAGCTCTTACCTGGAGCAAAGGCCTCTAGGCAAGACTTTCTGGGGGCATAAGGCTTGGTAATTGTGTCCCTGATGAAGAGGGGCTTGTTGGAAACCTGGAAGAACTGCACAAGTTGACCTGAGGAGGCTTACCTCCCATGCCCACTTCAGACCTAAGAGAGAAGAGGAGGCCATGTTCTGCTTGAATACACAGGTGACTCAAAGCATGTGTCAAGATTTGGACCTGGGACTTGGAGAGACTTCTGGGGTGAGGCAGCCAGGGACCTGCGTGGCCCTGGGGGACCAGGGTTCCTTCGCCTCTCATTAGTAAACTCTGTGTCTGTTAACTTGGTCTTGCACAGCTGTTGCCTGTGATGCACAGGTGGATGAGCCTAAGTAGACACAGGTTTAAAGACTGACTTTTCCCTTGTGAGGCAGTTTGAGGTAATTTGCCTACCTTATCTGCTAACAAAATCAGTATATATTAAAATCATTTTCCTGTGTTCTCTATGAGATGCTAAAGAGAAGGTTGAAAGCATGATGTCGAGACAGAAGAAAAGTTACTCAAAATGATCCAAATTACTTCTAGAGATAAGTAATGCAATGTTTGAGATAAAAATACTCTGGATATATTTAACTGCACATTAGACAGCAGACAAGTAAGATTAGTGAAATTGAGGACATACTAATAGAAACTTTTGGGGGGAACCCCTACCCCCATCCCAGGTACCATCACTAAACTGTAAGATGACTTAAGTGACCAAATAGATGCGTAGTAATAGCAGAGGGCCTCAATACTGCCTCTCCATAAAATTGCACTGCTAAAAATGCTCAGAATTTTTTTTTTCTTCAGAATTCTGGAAATTAGACTCTTGCAGTAATCATTAAGCAGCTATTCGAGGGAAACACAATCTCCATGAGAATAGCAAGCTAACAGTGATACCTCATGTGCTCTTACTTTCCTAAATCCCCAGTGCACAGGTAGCTTTGAAAGCTATCACCCTTGCAGACATTCTTTTAAGCATCAGTTTCCATTGACTTAATCATGATTTGTCCTGTCCAGTGGTCCTCCAGGAAGATTCCATTCACAAAGATTGCCTTTATTTGGTCTGACTCAGCTCTATTAGAGAGTGAGGGGTGGGTGGGGTGGTGTCCTGTCACAAAGAGTTGTTTAAAATTCCTGCTGTCTGAAATGATGCATATTTGGTTGGAAGCAACCAAATTTTTTTTAAAGCAATAATTTATTTATATATAAATTTCACATCCTTGTAATCCCCAGGATTCACCACCCCACCCTTCCCCCTCTGTCCTGCCCCCCGCCCCGAGTTGTGACCTTCAATTTGGTTGTTAGCTTTTTTTAACTCATAGCTTTTTGTTTCTCTCCCAAGCCCCACATAATAGTGAATTCATTTTGTGTCTGTCTTTATCTTTTTGACTTGTTTCTGCTAATATGATTTCTTCTAGATGCATCCATCCATGTTATCATAAATTCATCTAATATGTCATTTTTAATTGATGAGTAATATTCCATTGTGTATATATACCACATCTTTTTCATCCATTCATCTGTTTTGGAACATTTGGGTTGTTTCCATGTCCTTGCTATTATGAATAGTGCTGCAATAAACATCCGGGCACAGGTGTCTCTTTGTACCCATACTGAGGTCTCCTTTGGGTAGATTCCCAGAAGAACGATTGCTGGGTCAAATGGTAGTTCTATTTTCATTAATTTGAGGGTCCTCCACATAGCTTTCCATAGTGGCTGGACCAGTTTACATTCCCACCAGCAGTGTAAGAGTGTCCCTTTCTCTCCACATCCACGCCAGCACTTGTTGTTGCCTGTTTTTTGATGTGGACCATTCTCACTGGTATAAGGTGGTATCTCATTGTGGTTTTGATTTGCATTTCCCTGATTGCTAGTGACATTGAGCAATTTTTCATGTGCCTGTTGGCTATTTCTATTTCCTTTTTGGAGAAGTGTTTTTTAGAGAAACCAAATTTTTAACCAAAAGATTTCAGCATATTAAATCAAACTTTAAAAGAAAAGCTGCAGGATAATATGCTATCAAAGCAGGGGCTTTGAAAAGCTCTGACATTCCT
Source organism: Uropsilus gracilis (assembly GCA_004024945.1). Classification (NCBI taxonomy): domain Eukaryota; kingdom Metazoa; phylum Chordata; class Mammalia; order Eulipotyphla; family Talpidae; genus Uropsilus; species Uropsilus gracilis. The sequence continues at coordinate 26,191 of PVHY01009870.1, forward strand.
CAGAATCTGGAACACTGTGCACTAAGTAGAATTGTGAACATGCTCAGGAATTCCCATGCAAGCCTTGAGAACTGACTTGTAGTTAATGTTGAGATTCTGCATCAGCTGGAAGTTACATTTAAGGCAGAGTTGACTGCTGCCTGGAGGGTGATAAAGGTGTGCCCAGTACAGTCAGAGTGTCACTGCAAAAACTGGACAATTTATTGATTCTACTTGGTTACGGAACTGGGTGATGCTAACTAGCCAAAGACTTCAGTGACCGCACAGCTTCAATAATATGGACAATATATAATTAGAAAAGTCGCTGAATAAGTCATCACTGCAAACAGCAGCAAGAAATATATGTATGAATGAATTCTAAAAATGAAGCAGAGAATAAGAAAATATACTTGATGAGTTAATGCTGAAAATTTTCCGAACACCCTTTCAAATTTTATAAAAAGATAAGTTCATAGATCCAAGAATTCTTATGAACTGCACTATAAGAAATATGAACAGAACTTCAGTAAGGTGTACCTGCATTAAATTGCTTCAACCAGTGAATGATAATGAAAAAATTGAAAGTAGCCAGAAATAAAAGAAACATTAAATTTAAGAGAACAGATGAAAGGGGTAATAATGAAAGGTCATAATGAAATATGAAATTAATAATGAAAATAATGTAAATAATGAAAGGTCACCTTTAAAATCCTTAACAAAAAATGTGTTCATGTTTATGTAGCATCACTTTATTAAAATAGAAAACTGTGTGACTGGTTACTGGTGAAATAACAATGAACTGTAAGACTCAAGTTAAAAGAAACTTTAGGAAAAAATTCTGTGTTTTATTGAAAGTCAAATTAATAGAAACAACAGTCTGTTGTTACTAGATAGTAAAGGATCATGTACATAAGGGCAGAAAACAATTGAAAGGACAAAGTGAAATAGAATGACAATGAAAACGTGGTAATAATTGGCTAAATCATCAAGAAATGATTTCCATTAAGTTTTGTCGACATGTTTTTATCAGAAAACATTTTGAACATAAACTATATAATTGATAGCTTGGGTGCCTACCACTAAACTTTTTAAAATTACAATGTTTTATCATGTTTATTTTGTTATTTAAAGAAATATATCACATAGTCAGTTCATGTCTACAATATATATAGTCATTTTGTAGCCCTTCTCAGTAGCAGTCATTTCTTTGTGTGCTTCATTACTGAGTTTTTTGTATTCATTTAAAACGTGTATAAATATAATATTCTATTTTTTATTCTTAACCTATATGATAGGTATCAAGTAAGTGTAGTAATGGTATAAAGTATACGACTTTGATATCTATTTTCCCTTAATTTTTTTTTTATTTTGTGGTTTGTCCTTATCAAAATATTAGCTTTAACTTTGGCATGTGTGTTCTATTCTGTGTTCCAGGGTTTATTAAATAATTTTCTTGTTAATGATATTAAGCTTAATGTAATATTAATCATTAATATATAATGATATTAAGCTTAATTAGTTTATCAATGTCACAAGTAATGCTTCAGTATACTTCTTTGTACATGTCTAGATGTGCCCATCAGCAAGTGTTTCTCTATGCTGGGTTTCTCAATGTACATTAGCCTGGTTTTAGGTACATGTTTCCTCTATTTTACAATTTGACACATTAATTTACAGAGAGTCATACCAACTCTCACATCCTTCACTAGTATTTATCGTTTTAGAAATCTTAAAAGTATCTTCTTTTACATTTTCTTCTTAAAATTGTAATTTTTTAAAGAGTTTACTTTTAAATTTATTCATTTAGTTCACTAATCTTGGAAATTTTGAAATTTTTTGCATATGTTATAATATAGAGATGGAGTTTAACTGTGTTTGGTTTGTTTTCTGTTTCTTTTTTGTATAGATAGCTAATTAATTTCCTCAACATTTTTTCTTCTCAAATTATTTTTAAAAGTTTGAATAGATTTCAACTTGCAGGAAACATGTAAAGTTAGAACAGCAATTTTGCTGTGCTTCATCCCCAGGTGCATGTCATTAACATCTCATGTTTATAGTTTTAAAGGCATTCTAGAATTGTAGGGAGGGCCTTTGTCTTTCCACAACAAAATCATCCTGGAAATTAATGTTCTTGTCTACTTTAAAGATAAGATATTTAAAAAGTGTTTCATAGAATGGGATACTTGTCATAAGTATGGATACAAATGGGTCATTGTGCCGTAAATGTGAAAACAAATATAAATACACTTTCGATTGTAATTTTTAATATTTCTTGCACTATGTGTGATGTGAGTTTGCAGTAGTCTTCCTCAGAATGTATACAAACATCCAGATTAAAATGCATTAAATTTATACTGAGGGGAGGTGGGAGAGGAGGATGTTATAGGAATGTGGATATATAGGGATCTTAGAAAGCTTTAGAGCATCCCACTGTTTGGAGATCTCTGGAGGCATTCTTTGCTTTCCCACCTTCAATATTGTTAAGATTTGTTATATGGAAGAATTAAGCTGAAGAACCATTGATGCTCAATGTATATCAGCATTTCTTACATGGAAGTTTTAGGGATTTTTATGCTTATTTGCTAGGTTTTAAGTTTAAGGGTTGTAGCACAGTAAGAAATGGGGTCTTCTTAGTTCTGGGGAAACTGTTTTATAGAATCTTGTGAACTCTGGGGCCAGTGAAATCTAAACTTATAATTGACACTCATTTCTCTCTTTGTGTTACCTTGCTTTTAATAATATTTTTGACCTAGTGAATTAAAAACGTGTATACTCATAGTGTATGTGTTTCTCTCTCTCTCTCTCTCTCTCTCTCTCTCTCTCTCTCTCTCTCTCTGTGTGTGTGTGTGGGGGGGGTTGTCTGTGTTTTTTTTCCCTGTTTTTATACTTTACCTGAAATAATGTCTTCCTGAACTAAATTTGAGAAATGTGTTTACAGAGTTTAAAAAACAAAAAACAAAACAAAAAAACCCTAACTGTTTTTGAAGGCTTTAGAGGAGCCTAATGAAAAATATTCACAAAGAATATTCTTCTCTGATAAATTCTGAATGCTTGAGAGATAACTTGGTAAAAAGAAAAAAAGTTTAAAAGTGAGAGCTGAGATCAAAACATCTACTGTTCTATGTGGGTTGTACCTTAGGGTTGTAGGAACAACAGGCTTCCTAAATTCTGAAATCCAGAATTATGGTAACCTATTTAATCCAGGCTGCTGGCACTGGAAAAATAGTAGATATTATCACTCAAGAGAAAACCCTAAAAATTACAGTAGTGAAGAGCAGACCAGAATATGGACGTCTGCCAAAAGCCCATTTCCTAAAGAGAAAAGCGGAGTCATACAGCCCTAGTGTTAAATCATTCTTGCTTGAATGTGAGTGTCTGAAGTGTGGCTGGGGAAATACATTGTTTCTTTCTATGAAAAATAAAATTAGGGGAAAAGTGATTCCTTTTCTCCCAGTCAGTGACTAAAACTGGAACCCTCTTATGGAATGGTTTGATCTTTTCAAGTAGCAGGTTTGTTGTAGATAAAAATTTTGAGGTGGAAGTGATATTGGGGGCCATCTACTTCATTCCTTTTTTTTTTTTTTTTTTTTTGAGACTAGGTCTCGCTATTTTTGCCCGTGGAACCGCAGGCTCTCATTGCCCGGGGTACCACTGACTCAAGCAATCCCCAGCCTCAGCTTCCCAGGTAGCTGGGATGACAGGCGCACACCACCATGCACAGCTATTTTTTTTGGAACTAGGGCTCACTACGGGCCCCAGGCGGGACTCGAACCGCGATCCCTAGCCCTGGCCCCTTCATAGGCTGAAGCTTACAAGCACGAGCCACCGTGCCGGCCCATTCCTTTCATTTTTACAGGTGAGGAAAATGTGGACCTAAAAGGTCAATTTACTTAAGATAACACAGTGAAAGAGTAGATCTTCTGAGTCACCATGCCAACGTCTATTTTTAAGTAGGAATAGCTAATGTATTGCTTTAACAATGGAAAATGAAGGGAGTTTTTTTATCTCCATTTATTTGTAAAAAATATGAGAATAGTAAAGACAATAAAGCAAATTCATAATACAGCTATCTTAAAACAACTAGTTTTCATATTTTCTTCTCAAATGCTTTTCACTTAGCACTTATATATAAAGTATAATGATGACATCCAACTTGGAGTCCTTTGCTCAGGGCACAGTTTACTTCATGTGAAAGGACTCACTCTGCTACTTGTCTTTTTGATAGAGAACCATTCTGAGGGAATACGGGTGGCATTAAGAATATTCTCTAGGCCTTCTAGAAATGACTGTCCTGACATCAGCTGTGATTAACTGTGATCCTGGATTGCTTCCCTTGAAACTAAAGTGAGAGATTAGGATAGATGTGGCAAATATATTTCTTTTGTTCATCCCCTAAATTGATGGATTAGCAGTGACTGCTTTGAAGATGCTGGGAAGGTGGCTGGGTTTACCTAGCATTCTTCACTTGGTAATTCCACCACAAGAAGGAGGGGGAGAGGAAGGTGCAGCATTTATTGGCATCACTGTTTAGGCAGTTGCCCAGATCCCATCTGGTTGTAAAATTCTGTGATTGTACACATTACAAGCTGTGTTTTTAATGAATAAAATCATAATTTTACTGATTTTTAAATAAAGTTATAATCTTCAGACTAATTAGTATGTTAGTTATCTGTAGCTATAACTCATAGGACTAGTCCTTTTATTTTCATCTGATGAAAGAAATCATTCCATGTAAACACATACACAAAAAACCATTTTGAAATAAGCCCAGAAAGCTTCAACTGAAGCATGGCATCTGGTTTTTGCTCAACAGGAGCAATGATTTTACACTGAGCAGACCCCCACCAGATGTTCAAAAGGAGAGACTATACACTTAAATTTTCTATAACATATTTTCAGTATACTGAATATTGGAGTTATTAAGCTCTCCCTAATAGGAAGTGAGCTCCAGATCTCTTTGTTATTGAGGATCAAGCCTTTGGTGGTGGTGGTATTTTATTTAAGTTTAAAAGTCATTGATATTTTTGGGCATTGATACCTTAACTGTAAAGCATGGTTTCTATAGGTTTAGACAGAAACTGACTTTTATGGAAAAAGTTACAATATATTTCATAGTAACTGACATGTAAATAATCATTGATCTTTTTACCTAATTAAACAAAAGTTAGTCTAGGGCTTTTCATTCTCTGCAGTATTGTAACTGATCAAGACTCCTAATACTAAAACTTCTGTTTAACCAAGTTTTAATTAATACTGAATTGAAAATACTAAAGAAAAAGAAACAAACAAAAAAGAACATTGTTTCTAAACTACTAACCTAACATGCTTATTATATTAAAACAAATCTGAACATGATTTTATTTTGTGTTTAAAATATATGAAACAATTCTTTTTGTTTCTTAGGCTTATCACTGTAAACAGCAGTTATCACTCTATAAATTACCCCGAAAGCATTATTAAAATATATTTTAAATTAATATATAGCCATATAAACTTGCTTCGACTTGTGTGGAGAAACACTGTCCATTGATCCTTCAGGATATGGTAGTATTTTAAAAATAATGTTATTTTATTTACTTATCAAAACTTTGTTTTACAACCAGAAAAAATATAAAGAAAATAAAATCATGTATAACCCCAGTACCTAGAAGCTATGATATGTGTGTTATATCTGAACATACACAAAATTGGGATTATCATATTTTATGAGTGTATGCATTTATAATGTATAGATGTATAAACTATGCATTTATAATTGTTAACTGTACCATATATTTGAATATTTTTGTATCACTAAGAAATCTTATAGAGCATGATTGTTATGGTTCATCTATAAGAATGGGTATGTTTCATCTTATGAATATACTGTTATTTATCCATCCTATTTTGACATTTAGGTGACTTTGGATATTTTCTTTTTGTAAATTATACTGACATTAATTCAGTGTATATAAATGTTTTGTAACTCTATAATTCATTGGATTAATCCTTAGAATTTACATAGTCAGTTGATACTAAAGTTTTCAAGATTTTTAAGTGTGTTTTATAAAGTTAGCGAGTTTAGTTTACCTATTATGTATGAGAGTAACACTAGCACTAATTTAAATTCAGGGCTTGTATTTCACTTGTCAACTAAATGCCTTTGAGAACATTGTCACATATGAGTCTAAATTTCAATCATGTGCGAAATAAGGCCATTATGAGAGTTAAATGAGACAACTATCTCATCAAAGTCACTCAGCGATAGCAAGTTATCCTTCTCTTCCTTGTCTCCTCACTTACCTGTCACTTCTCTGTTTAAAAATTTTTTTAACAGAATTGAAGGAAAGATTCACCCAAGGCTATTGTTTGCCTATAAATGTAAAGGGTTGGTTCTCATAGTCCACCTAATGGCCCCAGTTAGAACCTTCTTTCAGTTCTTGTGATGGGAATGGGTTGATTTAAATTTACATTATATAAAGTGAGAAAAGAGTAGAAAAAACTAGATATGATATGGGGCAGAGGATCAATTATTTCTGTTCTATGGCTGATACTAATTTTTAAATGAAGAGCTAACTCCTCATGTTCATTTTTCTGCTACCTGTAGGTGAGTCCTAAATACCAAAGCATGTAGTGGAAGTCAGCAGGTAAGCTAGATGGTAGGGAGATTCCTTTGCTTATATGGCCAATTTAACTGGGAAACCTGAACAACTGTGTGAATGGATGAATAGAGTACCTATTCAAGAGATTTTTGGGTGAGGAATTTCCAAAAGAACTACATTCTTCAGGCAGTCTCCTTGTAAAGCACTTCCATCAAGAAACGCCTGTTGAGGTAGGAACCTCAATATCAAAAGGAATAAGACACGAATTCTCTGGTGCAGATACCAGATGATAAAAGGACATTAACATATAGCATTAAAAAATTAAAAAGTAGGTTAAGTAAGCACAAAGTGATTGATAAAAAACTCTAGGACTTATGGAGAAGAGGGACATGGTCAAATATTGATAAATAGTGTCATAATGAGACTGTCTCAATATTCAAGAAATTGAGTCCTATATTTTAAAACTGTTTTTTGTTTTGTTTTCTTCCAAAGAGAGAGACTGAGGCACAGTTCTCAGTGTATAATAAACTCCACTCCTAAGTACTTTGACTATATTGAATTGATTCACAAGGACAAATGGGCAGTTGAGTATATCAAATTTAGGGCATATGACACACATATTTACCCGCCTGATGTCAGTGTGGCAGGTGTAGATGACATGGGAACAGGTTTTGGCAGCCTTGAACCAAAACTACACTGGATTGTTTGTGTGTTTTTGGCTTGGGAGAGGACAGGCACTAGCAGATAGAATTTCTCACAGATGGCCCACCATGACCAGAAAGCAGAACTGTAAAAAATTACTGCTGGATTTTAATCAGCAAATCTGTCACAGTTGTGGGACGTTAGGGCCTTAACTGACCTCTTATCACTCAGGGACAGATGCTGTACTGAAGGCTGCAAACATATGTGTATGTATTTCTGTTTACTAACTACAGTTAAAATACTTTAAAATTCCTCTTGCTAGCTCTTCATTTCAAATCCAGTACTATACATTATTTTGTCTGAAATTATATACTTTTATAACCAATACAGCTAATTATCCTTGACTATCCTGCTCTTATCAGTGTATCTCTTACATTAGCATTTCCAAATTCATTAGAAAACTTTAAGTTCTAACAAGGGGAACATTATAGAATTTCTTGCCAAGAGCTAACTGACCTTTCAAAGGAGGGTAGTAGTCCTTTTTTTTATGTTTTCAACAATAAGATATAAAATTAATCTTAATATTGAATATTCATTCTTTAATAACACTTGATCCTTGGCATAAATAACCACTAAGACCAGATTATTAAGTCATCTTTTCTAGATTATTGCCTTGCAAACGATTGTGCTGACTGGGTTTTGCGATGAGTTCATTTGACTAATGGATGACCAGTAAAGCTCATCTCACACTGTATGCATTCGAAAGTATCTTTGTTTTAAAGATACAAATTTTATTATAAAGCTCTTTATGGTCATGTCCTGCTTTTGCCTTTTGAAGATCACTTTTGTCAGTAGTGATTCAGATTAAAGATTCCATCAATAGAGAGAGGTCAGTGATGTCTATCAAAAGCTCATTGCTTTAAGACTTTGTACTCTTAACATGTGGTGTTGATTGTGGAAAATGTTTCAAAATGTATATCAAAACATGTTATTGAGTAGGTATATTATGAAATAAACAACAATTTAAATTATACCACTGTATATCTAAAAAACAAAAAAAAAAGGGAAAATAATAGGTGAAAGAGGGATGAGATTACCTCATCCTCAAGATACTGACAGTTTACTTAACTAGAAAATATCATCACAAGATGGAGGACAATAAATGACTTGAGGGTGGTAAAATATATCTTAAAAAGTGTGAATCTATTCTAAAGCATAAACATTACTGTAAACCAATGTCAATTCAACAGAAAACAGCACACACACAAAAGTAAATGTTCACAGATAAATACAGAATAAAATTAATTCTATAGGAGAGACTCAACAAAAGAGTAGTTGAAAACTTTACAGATATGTGACAAAATGGTAAGGAATTTTGCACGATAGAGTGAGTTAAAAAAAGTGTTAGGTAGTCTTCCATTGCTGGTCTGCACATGTGCCAGGCTAGCTGAGGAAGCACTCCAGTTCTCAGTATCTTGGTGTATTTGCCTTCCTTTGGAGACTGATAGTGCCTCTGTGCCTTCTGTTTTCTAGTTCCTTTACAGGAACAGTATGCTCAAAGCCCTGTCTACCTTCAGCTCCTGAATGAGTGACTGGCCACGTTACCAGGAGCACTTTGGACATGTCACTACCTTGAGGACCCACTCTTTCACAGAGTTGCCCCAAAGCGAGAAGACATGATTCCTAGAACTTTTAACTCATTTCTATTTTTTGGAGTCTGGCTCCCTCCAAGCCCCTTCACAAACTCCCACTCTTCCCAAGAAAAATGCTCTTGTGTTTGGAACATGTGAATTTTATTCCCATCACTGACCATGGATCATGAAGTTCTTTCTACATGCATCTTTCTCGTATCTTTCATTCATCAGCTAGGCCATATAAAATTACTTCCCATTCTAGAACAGTCTTGTTCCTACCTTGATTTTGCTATTCTTTTTCTCAGGATTCACGCCACATACCTTCCCTTCCCCACTTATTATTTGCTGACACTAACCACAAGCTAGATGAAATCTGTGCTTTTGCAATCTCTCTGCCAATAATTTTTTGTTTGCCTCTCCTGCCCTCTCTAAGATGTCTACACCGTGAGCTTCTGTAGCATTGTCTGCATGTCTCTGGTGTGTCCCATATGCTAGTGACAGTCACAAGGGTTGACAGCTGTGCTCAGTCCTGCTAGCCAGTAAACTGTTGCACAGTGAGAATCTGAACTGAGAATCGGTGACACAAGGAGGAAAGAAAGGCCTAGTCTTCATGAACTAGAGGTTTTTTCCCCCCTATTTTCCTTTATGGTTGATTTCTAGCTTGATCTTAATTGTGATCAGAGAAGATACTAGACATAATTACAATCTTCAGGAACTTAGTGATATTCATATGATATAGTACGTGGTCTGTCCTGGTGAATGTACTCCTTCATGGCCACCTGGATACCTTATTGTGCTATGAGACAGGCTGTCCTTGCATAGTGAATTAATGCTGTCTCCTTTCCAGACCAACATGGGAGTACCTTGGGGACTTTTATGGTAAGACTGGTATCCCTTCCAGTGCATTGGTACTATCCCTAACTTACTGTTACTCAGTTTTTCCTTCGTTTCCTGATTGTTTCTGGCTATCTTCTTTGCAAAGATATGGTTCTCACTTCCCCAGATCCGTTCCAGATGTGTCTGCCTTCCTGTGAACATTTATACTTGGTATTCTTGAGTGAAACAATGACCCAAGGATCCTCTCTGAACACCATCTTATCTTCTTGCCAAGTCTTAAATTTAATGCGTACTCTTACTACTCATAACGAACACTGATGTTTTCTGTTATATTAATTTCTATATAACTTTACTCAGTGCTTTTTATGACCCATTACATTGAGTTTACAGTAGGTCACAGTCAACACGTAGGAAGCAGTTGCTCTTAATTTCCATACTTTGCACTGTCATGAAGACTTATGGGTCAGTCAGTATCAGGCAGAGAAGCTGACCCATAAGAGACTTATAAAAAAACTGACTTTGGCAAATGTGGAGACTTGGTATACAAGTCTGAAATCTTTAAGGAAGATCTTCAAGATGGGAGAAGGCTTGGGAGTCTGCAATGTTCTGAAGCTGCTCTATGCAGGTAGAATTCCTTCTACCTCTGGTAAGCCCCAACTGTGTTCTTAGAGTCTTTTCTGTTGATTGAATAGGCCCATCCAAATTATCTAGAGTAATCTCCATCATTTCAAGACAGCTGATATGGAGATAGGATTTTATTTGCATCTCTAAGACCTTCACAGTGACACCTAGATTAATAGTTCATCTCAACAGTTAAGGCTACCTTCAAGGATGCATACATTGTTCATATTTGCTCTTCCAAGATTCTCAGGACCTTAGAGTTTAGTGATTAACTCTCAAGACCAGCTCAATCCCTCTATTAGAAGTGTGAATGGGGGTGGAGGGCTCTGATGGGGCCATGTAAACTTCTGTACCTGAGAAACTTGCAAGTAGCAGTTTTCCTTTCCCATCCCGGCACAAACTCTTAAAACTTCTTTGGTGTGGCAGACATTCCCCTTTCTACACTGTAACCTCACCTTGCACACATACCGTACCACTCCCTTCCATCTACTTTCTTGTTTGGACACTTCATAATCTTCCTCTGTAGACCTTCAGAGACAGTGCTGGCATTGGTAGTGAAAAAGGAAGCAAATACCAACTGTTAAGACAACTGCTAGAACAGATTCTGACTTACTAACTCCTGCATCTGTATGAGAGAATTATCTTCTGTGAATGAGAAGTCAGCTATTTGTTCCGGGACATCACCCCACTTGCCCCACAAAGGTGCCAGTTGGTAATAATTAGGTCAGTATTTCTATGGTGAAGACACCTGTCCAGTGGAAATTGGACCAAGGCCATCAGTTTATTTCATGCCATCCAGCAATTGTCCATTATAAAGCATATGTCTGTGATTTAGACTAAAAGTCTGACTGAGCTGAAAGAGAACATTGCTAATTTCCCATGGATATTTTTAATTGTTTATAGTAATTTGAAAAATACTGTGAAAAACATGAACATTGATGGAATCACCTGGTTTTCTGCTAAACTTTACTGGAAAAAACAAATTTGGACTTCACGGTCTTAGAATTTGTTCAAATTGAGAATGAGCTAAGAATATTTATTTTATGAAGGAATTTCATCCTGATTTCTTTAATGGTATAAATTGTTTTCAATGAGATATGAAACTTATTTTTAAAAGTTTTTAAGTACTTTAATAGTACTTATCTGCAGATTAATAATAATTATAATTTAATTTTGTTAAAAAGAAGAAACTTCTAATATATAGAAACTTCTAATCTTTTAATTTCATTGGTAGTTTTTGTGTATGTGACTTTAGTAAAATTCCACTTATTTTGAAATATTCTTTCATTAAAAGTTTTCATATTTCTGTATATTTTGTATGAAATTTATGTTTGTGTTTCCACAGCATCATTCATAGCTTTTTTAAGTTTGCAGATTTAACTTTCTTAGTACCAATTGTTGTTCTTATCTACATGTATGAAGTGGTTGTTGCCATAGAAGCATGTATTTGATTTTATCATGAATTTTGTACACATTCTAATAATATATAGAGGATAGAAAAATTAGTAACATTTCCAAGTAATATAAGGAAAAGACATCAAGATGTGATTACCTTCACCAAATGTTAAAAATCTAACTTTTGTAGCTGGCAATGTTCGAGTTTAAGGGCTTTGTGATGGTTGATTTTGTGTCCACTTGACTAGGCCATGATACTGGATATTTGATTCAAATGCTTGAATAGAGCAAGCTTCCCTCTATGCAGTGAGTGGGCTTCATCCAACAAGTTGAAGACCTGAGTAGAAAAAGACTGACCTCTGAAGAAGAAGGAATTCTGCCAACAACTTGAACTGCCACATTGACTTTTCCTTGGGTTTTCAGTCTGCCGCTCCACCCTGAAGATTTTGACTTGTCAGCCTCCATGCCAGTTCCTTAAAATACATCCAGTTTAACATAAATACATGTATAATATGTGACGTACGAGCATGGATATCTAAAGCAGATTCACATACCTCATTGGTTCTTTTTCTTTGATGAAAGTTCATCATTAGTCTTCTCTGTTGCCCTTTGAGCTAACTTGTTTCTTGTGTCCATTGTAGAGTGTTAGTTTTCTCACTTACTGTTCTTTGGCTAGCTATGAAAATGCTAGGCTTACCAGAAGTGAGATCTGTCTTTTGTGCTCCCACACTTTGTTTTCAGGAGACTAAGAAATGGACACTGTCTTTACCCTTCTCTGCTATAAATACTGGGTCAATAGGCACAACCTTAAAGATAATTTGTGTACAGTCTCATATTGTCTGTAATTTACTCCAGTATATGCATCATCATACGTTTGTTATAGGAGCCTTCTGTTGTAATTGTAGTGCCAAGTATTCCAATCACCAGTTATCACTCTGGGATCAGTTAGTTTTTAAAGAAGATAGCTAGAACTTGACGCCCCAGAGATGGAAACTTCATATTTGCACAAGATGGTTTCTTTATGTTATGGATGTAGCAAATACTTGATGAGGTAAGTTATCTATTGGCCTTAGAAATAACAGTTTTTGGAGTAATACCTAACTCCTAGTACTCTTCTAGTCCTAGTGTATTCTGTTGAATTGAATACAATTGGTAAGTTAAACACAAATATTTTCACAAGAGCTTTACATAGATAGAACTGTGGATCTGATTTTCACTTTCCTCCTTTGTCGGTATTTTTACACATGACATAAAACCTTGACCTGTTTAGAATCTTTGACACTATTCATGTTTACCCCCAAAAGGCACATAATTGTAAACTCTAGTTTGGCCATTCGTCAGTTTGTTACAAGAACCAAACATATTTCCTGGCACATAGTAGGGGGGAAAATATGGCAGTTTTTACTACCATAAATAAATTAGTGAATTGACCATGGTTCTTGGAAGAAAGAAAAGTCATGTTAAACATTATGTTTAGACTTCAGGGGCTTTCTTTTATGAGGATGGTTTATCATGCCCTTTCCATACATTCTCATTAATTTCAATTTACAGTCTCTTTAATAGAGTTACTCACATATTAAGGTGGGGTAGAGTTTTGTGAAGGAAGCTGATGATAAGTGGGGTCCCTGTGTGGGAGCAGTGTTTGCTGGTCTCATCTCTAGGAATATGCTGTGCCCAACTACCTTCTGAAGCGTAGTGTGCTACCGTCTGTAATATTTTTCATCTTTGACTTATCAGGAAGGTGGAGCAGAACCCGGACGACAAGCAGAACTGAAACCTATGGAAGGAAGCATTATGGAAGATTCCTTCCAATCAGTGTTCACAGAAAAATTTGAATTTATTTTGACCTGCATTGATTTAAAAAAAAAAGTGTTACAAGGCAGTAAAAGAAATGTCTTTTTCTTACTGTTGAAATAGTGTTGAAATTCAACTACCTAAAATGTGAAAACACATTCTAGTTGAAATTTTATAAGCTGTTTTTCACTTTGTTGTTCAGCCTTGCATTGCTGGGTGGAAATTGTCATTGCTAACTGTATTTGGAAACTTGTTACTTCTCTAAAGATACCTCTGCTGTAAAGCAAGGAAGAACTTATTTTGTTTCCTTTGATCTAGGAACAAAATATAACCTGTTAGCTCTGAAACAAGAAGTCTCTAATTTAAACATTGTTTTGTTTGCTTTCTTTAGCAAAATAACACAAGAATTATGTGAGGTGAATGCTCTATAACAATATGCATAGCTATATACATATATAAAAAAACAAATCTTGACTATTGGGACCCCAGAGGCTGTTGGTCTATAGTGTTTTTCATCTTATGGTAATTTGTAATGGGGCTCAAGTTATTATTTGATTAATTATCCAGAAATTACAAAGCTTTCAAAGAATATAACTAAAAAAGGTAGTTGAAAGACTCAAGACCAAGTAAATGAAAGGGGAAGTATTTACCTCGGTGAGCTTTCCCTTTCTGAGGTCCTTTCTTTCTTCTTTAGTCTAGGCAAAGTAAACATGGCAGGTTATGAGCAGTATATACGGTGCCTTGCTTGGTAAAAATATGGATGGGGAAAACAGTTCACATTATAATAGCAAATTGGTTGTATAGATTTTTGATTCAGGGCAGTATCAGTGGATGAAATATTCAGAACTCATTTATAAAAGAGTATGAGATATGTGGTAGGTAGTAGGGAAGTATGATTATCTTTTTATTTGGGAAAATTTTCCCATCCTCTCATGTTGAATCAAGATGATGATGTGGATTTTATCTTTTCACCACTACTTTATGGAGTAGATATTATTCTTATGGTAGGCATTTTGTAAATAAAGAAATTGAGGCATAGAGTGGTTTTACAATTTGACAAGAGCTACCTAGCTAGAAGATTTAGGAGGACTAATTTAGAGTGACATTGGGATGGTATTTATAGATATATCTGCAATCTCTATATCTCTGCAATGTGCTTTTCTTGGTTTAATAATCTCTATTTCAGGGCCTTTTAAGTCAACAGAGATAGATCTTTTTAATGATTGCATAAATTTACATATTCATATATATCATAATTTTGTAAGACATTTTCTTTGTCTGTGGACATTTAGGTAATTTCCCATTTGAAGGATTACATATAATCCTGTAATGATCTCCTTGCACATTTGTCTTTGTGTATACTTGCAAGTATTTTAATGCTTGTAATACTTAAATGTGGCAGTTTTAGGTTAAAGATAAATTTATGTTTAGTCTTAATAACTATTTTCAAATTATGCCTTTTCCCCATGCTTTTCCAAGTATATTCTATTTCCCTTATCTTTATAAATACTGACATTGCAGTGTATGTTTAAAAAAGTATTCTAATGGATAAATACAGTGTATCTCATGTTTAATTTGCATGTGATTAATTTTTAATGAATTGAGCATCTTACATAATTTACTGAATACTAGTTTTTCTTTGTTGAATTCTCTTTTTTCCTCTATATAGGCCTGTAGTGCTTGAGTTAGCTAGCCCTTTGCATGTTATGAATAATCATATTTCATCTTAATATTTGGTGTTATTTTCTCATAACATTTAACTTTTTTATAACTTTATTATAGTTTATTTTGTTGTCCAGAAGTTTTTAGCATTGATTTGTAATAATTAACTTTAGTATTTCTTGGATTTGTGGCTTTGTTGGAAGGTTCTCTCTGGGTAACCAATTAAATATTGGTTCATATATTCTTTTAGCACTTTTATAGTTTATAATTCAGCCAGAATTTTATTTATGTTAGTTATTTGAAGTGGGAATATTTTTTCAGATGGGTGTTTATTTCCATTCTTTACATATTTTTTTGAATAGCCCATCCTCCCTAATTTGAATATAAAAGTGAAGGAGTGGAACATAAAAGGATATAAAAATAGATCTACTGTTAGGCTAAAATCACATTGCCTTAAGAAATAAAGTTTTGTTATGTGTTTTGATTGGGTCAGTTTCCATCCTTGTTTACTTTTCCAAGTGATTTGTTTCCATGAAAATTGTAGGTGAAATGTAATTTTAATTGCTCTCAGCTCATATTATATTAGGCATACTGACTTTGACAATAGGGACATTCCAGGAACTTTGTATAATATCACACTAACTCAAAGATTTTTGTGTTCTTCAGTTTAATTTTATAGAGATTGATATCCTTGCATATTTTAGTCAGTAATTTCTAGGTATTTTGTAGTTTCTAACTTTTATACTCTCCAATGCATTGTTTTGTATATGGAATTTTAAAAATTTTGTTATTTCCTGAACTCTTACTCGTTCTAACAGTTTTTCAGTTAAATCTTTTGATTTTTTATTTCTCCAAGTAAATAACAGTATAATCTGCAAATAATGAATTCTGACTTTTCTTTTTCAATTATTTATATTTTTTCCTTTGAGCTCTCATAATTTTTTAAACTGAGCAAGTTGATGATGAAAAGTATCTTATTACATTATTTCTTTCCTATAGAATAAAATTATTTCTCCTCTGCAAATACAGTGATCTAATTGCTGGAAGCTTCAAAAATTATTCAGAGTATAGTACCATCTCCCAATATGTAACATATAGTTTTATGTTCTATTTAATTTCAAGATACTCTCAAATGAACTTTATAATCCACCCTGTTACAACAAATGTTTCAAAAACAACATTCAATAGGGACTGCTTTAGGATCCTGAGAAAAAGTCAGGGAGTTGTAATGTATTTGAAAATGCTTTCTAGCTCTTACTGAATACACATACACATGCTTACTATGTGGTAGCAAAATTGATATGTGTTTCAGAGTGAATGCTGTGGAAATCCTGTTCTGAAATCATAGAAGTAGATAAGTGGCAGGGATTAATGGAATAACTTCCAATCATATTTACCAATAATTTCTAGGAAATGTAAGTTGCATAGCCAACAAACTTTGTTTTATGTACTGTGAAAGTATGCTCCTCTAGGCTTGTAGTAGTCCTCTCAAATGTTTTTCAAAGGGAGGGAGGGAGGTAAGGTAAACTTTATCTGGGCTCTTACATATGAGATATTCCTCCCCTTCTACACGCAAATATATGAATCCTTATTAATTTTTAAAGACAACTCAGCTACACTTCCAATTGTAATTTTGTCCTTTCTCAGGCAGATTTAAAAAAAAATCACTTTGTTTATTCCTCTGTGACATGTTTTCCATATTTGTTTCAGTTGTTTAGTCTGACTTTTGTATTTTTACTTAACTGTGAGCTACATGAGACCCTGCCTTCTCCAGTGTTTGCACAGCATAGAGTTAGTACTCTGTCAGTTTGTGGCTAATGAGTATGAATAAGTGATTACCAAAATATGTAAGGGAAGTATGAGATCAAAAAGGCTCTCTTAAGATAAAATCACAAACCTGAAAATTTCGGGAAAATATTTAAGGGTTCTGTAGAAAGCACACTGGAAGCCTATTTTATGAAAAGATAAATGAAAATGGTTTGAGCTCTATAGTTTAGAAATCTGCATTTTGATACAGTGATATTTTATCATGTTGGAGAAACATCACATGAGGCTATGAAAATGTATTGAAAGTCAGAAGGAAAAGCAATGTCCATTCTGGTACAAATCCTACAAACGGATTTTGAGATGCTGTCATTAGGAACCTCACTATCCATTTCTGTATATGCAGTATGTATTCCTAGTTTATAATTTATCGATTGATCTACGTACCGAAAGATTGATAAATAGATAATCTCATACAAAAGTTGCCAGTTTTCCAATATTAAGAATGTAAACCACCCCTGGACTACTTAGGCCAAATTCATAATAGTGGATTTGATTTGTTTTGTTCTTTTCTGCTATTATTATAGTAGGTTTTTTATATTTTAAAATTAGTCATAGGTTTTAATATTTTGGGGACACTACAGAATTATCGCAAGCATAGTTGCGATATGTAATAACAAGTTATTATATAGCAAGTTGAGATACTTGTTGAATTTAACTGAACAATTCAGTTTTTATTACTTTAATTGGGATTCATAGATTATACATTTATTTCTTTCATACATTCTTTAGTATTAAAAGAGGATGTAGTATATTTAATTCCAGTTACTTTTCAAATATTTCAGCAGAAATAGGGACAATCAGGTTTTTTTATGGGTATATCTGAAAACAACATTTTGTAATTTTGTGAATGATTTAGGTCACGAAGAAGGAACTGGCATTATCCTATTTATTCTGCAGCTCTTAAAGCAATATTTTGATAGTTGTTTATAGAAAAATTCAGTGAAATTTAATTTGAATCTACATATCAATAAAATAAGAGATGGCAAATGAGATTTTAACACAGCCTAGTAAAATATAGAATATATACTAAAGAAACTGGCTTCTGTGAATCTATGATTGAAATA
Organism: Uropsilus gracilis; assembly: GCA_004024945.1. Classification (NCBI taxonomy): domain Eukaryota; kingdom Metazoa; phylum Chordata; class Mammalia; order Eulipotyphla; family Talpidae; genus Uropsilus; species Uropsilus gracilis. The sequence continues at coordinate 44,227 of PVHY01009870.1, forward strand.
CAATTGAAGCACTGACACACTACATGATTGAGGTCCTTGTAGGTCATTTAGCATGAAACCGGTTCTTGCTGCTTTCATGTGCCTGCCGAGCACTGCAACTAATGGTACTACTTGCTTCTACAAAAGGAAATAAATATTAGTATCCAAATAATGTGACTACTGTTTTCTTCCAAATTATTAACAATGGTAGGATAGCTTAGACATTTTTAAGGATATTTTTCTCCTGTTAGTTTTCCTTAGTATTTCAATTGATTTTAAAAATAAAAGTTTTTTTTTTTAGAAGAAACTATGTAAAATTCCAATTTATATTTAACAGGTTTTTCCTTTCTCTTTTTAAAGCCAAATTTTGTGTAATATAATTTTTTTTAACTTCCTCTACAGGTTTTCAACACATATTCCAACGAAGACTATGACAGGAGAAACGATGAAGTTGACCCCGTGGCTGCTTCAGCTGAGTATGAACTTGAAAAACGTGTAGAGAAACTGGAACTTTTCCCAGTGGATCTAGAGAAAGGTATGTGAACTCTACAAAGTTTATGTTGTCATTATATTGCTATATGCAGAAATTATTTTTCCTCCATATAGCTGTTTTTGTTTGTTTGTTTTGTTTTATTTATTTTTTTCCTGGAGGTTAGATGAAGTTTTAATTCTCATGGGGGGGTCTTATTAAATTTCAAAAATTTGTTGACATGGATTCTGTAGAGATGATGCAATCAAAGACTTTTCGCTCCCTTCCATACCCACCTGAAACCCATATCCTTAGTTGTCAGGGAAGGAAAAGGGAAGATGGTTATCAGTAAGAAGACTTGAGGAGTGTGGGCTAACATCTTGTTGGTACGCTGGCAAAGTGTTGGTGAACGTAGAGCCCAGACACAGCTGCTGTAAATGAGAATGGTTGGCAGGTGGTTGCTTTTTCTTGCTGTGATTGATTGATTGATTGATGGGAGTGTGGTCGTAGATGGCTAGGCTCTAGGTGTGGTCGATATGGGGACTACTTAGCCTCTAGAAAGCTCTGGACTTTAAGAGTAAGGCATTGGCATCCTCCTGGTCTTCAATGGAATAAGGCTAGAAGAGCAGGGAGAGCAGAAGCAGACAGGCTTTCTCAGACCTGTCTCCTTAGAATGCCTGCCTGCCTGCTGCAGTAACTTGGGCCCACAGGACCAGAGATAGCCCTGGGTGACCATTGGGTGACACCCAGAAACTGGACTCCCAACCAATGAGCTGAAGAACGTCATCTCTTGGAGAACTTTGGAAAAAGCAGAACAGACACAGGGCAATTTGAATAACAAGAAAGCAACAGGCACAACTACCAAAAGATATTTAAGAGACTTAATGATTTAAAAGACATTCTTAAGTAAATTAACAGCAATAAAAATAATGTTTATTTTAAGGTTAAAATTTCAGTATCAGAATTGAAGAGGAGAAAGGATGGTTGTTGTTGAAAGTCAAATTGGTGACCAAAAGATCAATTCTAAGAAAAATGCCAAATTAACTCTCAAATGATGCAGCGAAAATCCAAGAGAAATCATGAAGGAAATCTAAATTATAGGCAATAGAAGAGACAGTGGAGGGGAACAGACTATTTGGCAAATAATAGAAGAAAATTTTTCTAATGAAAAAAGCCTGAGCCTCATATGTGATAGGGTTTAGCTGATGGGCTGTTAAGTGAGGGAACTTAAAAAAAATCCTCACTTAGGCATAGTAGGGAAAAAGTCTCAATCTTCAAAGATGACTGGAACTCATATCACCAAACCATATGTACTTGCAAAAACAAAATCATTAGAATAGTGTCAGACGTCTCATTTGTAACACCAAAAGTGGCATGATGTAGAAGTTCGCACAATTCTAAGAAGAAAAAGGATGAAGTTCTAAGAATCCTTGTTTATTCCAGAAAACATGTATCCAGTTGAAAGAAAGGAATTTGCTGTTAAGAAAAGATTTAAAGAACATATCACCAATATACTTCCCAACTATCAGGGAAAAAAAGAAAAATGAACAACAACTTGGTCAAAGCCGAAGAAAAAAGATAAAAATCTATGTAAGAAAGAGTACACAAATGAAGCATAAAATTGCTTGGATAAAATAGAGTATCAGACATTAATACCAAAAGAGATTAACCAATTGTTCTCATTGAAAGTCACTTTCATGTGAATGATGCTTTACACTTTTCATAAACTTAAAAATGTGGAAAACATTTTTAGCTCATAATCCATATAAGACAGCTGGATTTGTTATAGTAGAAAAAATGAGAACAATTCAGATATTCAAGAGTAATAGAAAAGGTTGTACAACATGTAGCATCTGTATTCAATAAAATATTACTCAGTAATAAAAGTGAGAAATCATAGTTTTACAAAGCAAGGCATATGATTCTTACAAACATGAAACTGAGAGGGGGAAACAAAAGGAAATCACAGAAGAAGCCATTTAATATAATTCAATCTATTTACATTTCAAAACCAGGAGAAATGAAACAACATACTGTCTATAGAGAAAATACATAGTTTTGAAAAGGAATATTAAGGAATAGAGGAAGTGATTAAAACTTATGAATGATCATGTTTACCAAGGGAAAGGTGTAGTGTAGATTCTCAGGGAGGTGTAGTGTAGATTTTTTGGATTATTGGGAATGTTCTATGTCTTAGGATCTGGATGTGTGTTGTTATTTTCTTTAAACATAGTATTTTGTAGATATTGGGAATGTTCTGTGTCTTAGGATATGGATGGTTGTTATTTTCTTTAAACATAGTATTTTATAGATACATGTACAAGCTTTTGCGTGCCATATTTTCATAATAAAAATTACAGTATAAAATTAACAGGGAACCCATTACCATACATTACTTTTTAAATTTGAGAGGAACCTCCATGCTGTTTTCCATAGTGGATTCACCAGGTGGGAACATTAGTTCCCACCAGCAGTTCACAGGTTTTCTTTTCTCTGCATTCTCACTAAGATGTGTTACCTCTTGCCCTTTTAATTACAGCCATTCTAATAAGTGTGAATTGATATCTCATTGTTTTGATTTGCATGTCTCATTCATGATTATCTCAGTTAAGCACTTGCACTTTTTTTTTTTTTACTTTAAAAAAAAACAATTTACCCCTGGAGATTAAATTGATGTGAAATAAATAAATAAGAAAAAAAATTATATTTTTATTGAATAAGTTTTGTTTACATTTGCATTTTGGGTGTTCCTCCCCCCCCACCCCCTGGTCTCTCCATCTCTTCTTTCACTACCATTTATTGTTTAATTTTTAGACCCTTGGGTTCTTCCTTTCCTGTAGCAATGTCCTTTTGTCCAGTGTGGACGTGGTTTCCTGGGACACAGTGGCCTGTGCTTAGTTTTCCAAGTGTCTTTTTGCTGCTGGCCACCAGTTCACACATGATTGTGTTCTTTCAGTGCCTCCTCCTTCTCTCTGATTAGCTGTTCTGGCCCATCTTCTGTCATATTTTGCACCTTCTTTGTTTTGTAGTTCTGGTTGCTGGTGTTGGGAGTGTTTCTTCCAGTTAAAGTTTGTGCACCAATTTTTTTGATCGAGATAGGCCCTGGCAGATGTTTAGTCCGTTTAGTCATGGGGCCACTGGCCGTCTCTGGCTTTCCTCACCCCCTAAAGTGGGAGGGTCCTTTGATTTGATTATGTTGAATGGGAAATTCCATTCCCATCGTTGTAGATCACTTGGTTGTATTTCTGAGGTAGTTCATCTCTATAATCCGTCATATAGTCCTGTGTCCCCTGGATCTGACATGTTCGTTGTTCCGGAATAATTGTTTTTCACCTCTGTATTTGTGTGCAACTGCTGTTGAATCGCTGATTTAGTTGCTTCTGGTGAGGGTTGATGGATTTGGAGAAGACCAGAGGGAATGATCCCTACCACCCACTACCCCTCCACCCCCCACCAGCCAGTGCATTCAGCAGGGGAGAGCTCAGGGCCTGGCAGCATGGCTGAACCAGGCATGTGGGTGGGGCTGCCTCCACCTTCCTTGGCTACCTCGTGGTATGGTGCCACCCTGGCAGGTGGCAGAGCCCCCCCTCAGGGTTCAGACCCTGAAAGAGTTAAGCACGTTTTTATGCACCTGTTTGTATATCTTTTTTGGAAAAATATCCATTTAGTTCTTCTGCCCACTTTTTAATCAGATTTGATTTTTTTGCTCTTGGGTTGCTTGAGTTCTTTATATGTGTTACATAATAATCCCTCTTCAGTTCTATGATTTGCAAAAATTTTCTCTAATTTCATAGATTGCTATTTTGTTCTGTTAATGGTTTCCTTTGCTATGTTGCTTTTGTTGTCTTTGCTTTTGGTGTCAAATCTAAAACGTCAGTGTCAAGATTCATGTCAAGGAAGGTTAGCCCTTACATTTCTTTGAGGAGTTTTATAATGTTACATCTTAAATTTAGGTTTCTTCTTCATTTCAAGTTGAATTTATAGAGTAAGAGTTCAGTTTTGTTTTGCTTTGCAGATTTCCCTGCACCATTTATTGAAGAGACTATTCTTTCCTCATATACACTCTTGACTTCCTTATTGTAAAATAAGTGACCAAATAAACAATTTTATTTTTGGGCTTTTTCTTTAATCTTTGTGTCCCTGTGTATCACCATAATATTTTGAAATACAGTTTGAATTTTGGAAGTGTTATGTCTCCAGCTTTTATTTTATCTTTAGATTGTCTTAGCTATTCAGAATTTTTTGTGATTCCATGCAAATTTTAGGGTTATTTGTCCTATTTCTCTGAAAAATATCATTGAGAATTTGATAGAGATTACATTCAATTTGTTTATTGTTTGGGTAGTATGGGCATTTTAAGAGTATTATTTCTTTCAATTCATGAACACTGATTATCTTACCATTTATATATGTTGCCTTTGATTTCTTTTATCAGTGTTTTATAGTTTTCAGTATAGAGTTCTTTCACTTCTTTGGCTAACTTTATTCCTAATCATCTTATTATTTTTGATGCAATCGTTTCCTTAATTTCTTTTTCTAAACATTAGTTTTTTTTTAATGGAAATTTAACTATGCTACAAATTATAGATAATAGTACCAGTAGAGAATTTCACTTGTTATATTGAGGAACATGATAAATATTTCAGCTGAAATCAAGAGTTAAATTTGGAATATTCTTTAAATGTAAAATCCATATAAACAATAAAATACAGATGAAAGTTAACCTTTTGGTAATATTATACATATAGTATGTATACTGTATATTATAAATATATACATTAGATATAGAAAATCAAAATATATAAAAACCAAACTGATTCTAATTTGAATATATTAAAATTTGAAAGATTATTTATAAAAGATAGGTCAGAGTCAAACTACATATAATAAAATTTAAAAGTTAATAATTTTTCTCCTCTGTATTAAAATTAAGAACCTAGGAATGAAAATGGGAAGTGTTTACAATGGCACCAGAACAACAAAATAATTCTTAAATTAGTAAGAAAAATATAGAATTTATCTGTAAAAAGTCCATCTTTTTGAAGGATGTACTTAGCAACAGAAAAATATACCATATTCTTGAATGAGAGGATCGGTGTAGAAAAATTTCTCATATGCTACATGCCTGATACCTATAAATTAATATATAAATATAATGCATTTCAGATGGAACTACTCTCAGAATTAGGTTTGAAGAGGTAATTGCATAATATGGTATTAAATTTTGTGTGGAAAAATACAGACCTGAGAGAAATATAAAAAAAGATTGTGAAAGGTTTTGATTATCCTTATATCAATTATGTATAACTGCTGTAGTCAGAATAAATTATATTCACATAGCAATTGATCAGTGGAACAAAATAGAAAATCTAGGTAAACAGATTTACCTAGATTTAATGCGTGACACATATGATGCTTTAATTTAGAAGTAACAGGGTACTTCAGATTGTTCTGACATGTCTTAGCATCCATCTGGAAGAATAGAAAGTTGTACACCTTCTGTAGTATGATATAAAATAACAATGTTAATTAGATAACTGAATATTAATAAAATAATGCAGACATTTTTGTGGAAAATTTATGACTACACTTGCCATCGAGGCTTATAATAGGAAGGACTTAACCTAAATGGAAAAGCATAAGTTGTAAAATAGAAAATGATACAATTCAAGCACACAAAATTTTAAGCTTTTAAAAGGAGTGTTGTCAAACAAAGCCTATAAATAAGTGAGAAATCTGAGAGGCTGTGAATCTTTACTGTAGACAACACGGAGTTAATATCTATAACATGCTAACAACTTTCACAGATTATCAAGAAAAAAAGAGAGTTAAAAGTCAGTAGAAAAATGAGCAGTTTACTGAGGAGGAAACCTAATGCCCACCTCATGTGAAAATCAGGTCAAATCTACTGGCAACTCTAACCATACTAAGCCAATATGAGGTTCTCTCCTTAGCAACTCTGTAAGTGCTGTGTTCATAAGTGTGGTGCTAACATCTTCCATAATAACACAGCCTCAGCCCTCTCTATCTTTTCCTGGCTTCGCCTACTTAGTGCTCTACCTGTCTTTACAGGGTTTGTAGAGAGGAAGAGAGGTAGCTTTTGGGTCCTTGGCCAGGACTCCTTGACCTTCACTTATGTGGCACTGGACTTCCTCCATGCTTGACATATCTCAGAGAAAGGAATACAAAAATGAATTGATCATGTGGTTCCTGTGGGCTGATTGTATTCTCCCTTTCAGTTATCCCCAAGTCTTTCAGGTAGTCTACCCTGAACCTGAGGATGACTTAAGCTAGTAACTTCACACAGTTGGGTTTTAAGTTCTCCAAATCTTGAGTACTTTTCCAATTCTATCAATGAGAGAAGCTATGTGAGGACAGAAAGAATTTTCCTAAGGTCTTAGTTCAGGCAGAGAAAATGGATTTAAAGGCTAAGATATAATTTTCATGCAGGATATTTGCAGGAAGAAACTATTCAATGGCATGACAGTTCAAGAGATCCACATTTGAGAGGAACCCTTTGAATGTACTATTCTGTGGGAAAGTTTCACTCATAGTTCAACCTTGGCTCAAAGTAAAAATTCTTAACGAAGAGAAACTCCTCTGTATGTAATCATTGTGAGCTAGAATTCACCAGAGGTTTCATACAAGAAGGATCCTATGATTTAATGTGAAAAAGTCTACAGTAATTATCTCTTAACACAAGAACAAACACAGAAGGGAAAACTATGGGGAGATTTTCAGTCATTATTCATCCCTTCATAAACTTGAACAAATTTATACTCTAGCAGAACCCTATAGATACGTAAAATGGGCAAGAATTCAGCTGTACAGCTAACCTTTATAAACAGGAGAATCCATATGAGAAAGAAGAAACCATATACATGTTACCAATAAAGGAGAGTTTTCGATGCAAATCAAACTTTCATGAGCACACGAAAATTTCATTCCAGGGAGAATGGAATGGGCTAGTGATGAAAGTCGGAAGATCTTTATCAAGAAAAAAAAAGTCTTCTGATGAACATGAACATCTACACCAAGGAAACGATCAAATAAAAAAGTACAGGAAGTCACATGAATGCAGATATTCTCGATGCAATGAGGGAAGGAAGGTCTCCAGTGTTCCCTGGATTAAAGTCCCCACTCAAGATTAGAGTCAAGATTAAAGTCCCCACTCTGGAGAGTGGATGTGCCTGCAGCTGGGGATCAAATCAGACAGTGCATCCAGGGAGAACATGCTGTAAAGTTGCTTTTAGCACACAATTGAACAAACTAGTCATTTTTGCCAAATGACATTTTTAAATATGTAAAGATGTATTACTAATGGTACTTAGAAATGCCTAAGGCAGAAGCTGGTGACAGTAATGAAATGAACCCTATTCAGAAGATTGCTAAGAATACTTAGTGAACAGAAGGTTATTGCTAAAAACTTAAAAATGTCAAGCGTATACTGTTGAGTACATGATCTAGTTTTCCTTTGATAACCCATCACTGTTGATCATCTAGTATCTTATTTTTCATGCAGGTGATATACTGTGATTACAAAAACTTTGGTGCTACTGGAAAATAGCTTTGAATTTTAACTTAAAATGTGGAGTATAATATAGTGTCTTTTATTTCACTATTGAGAAATATATGTATGTTCATGGAAAGAACAAGTGGAAATGTGAACAAACAGGTGTTTCCAATGTGAATTGAAGAACATGTCAGTATAATTCACAGAGGCAGTAAAACTAAACAGAGTGAATGTTGGTAGAGAAATGGTTTGCTAAGTTACCATATTGTCATAACATGTAATATAGTTAGTATTTAGGAGTTATTTAAGACCACACAAGTTGATATTCAGTAGGTATCATTAAATTTAAAAAGTAAGCTACTCTTTGGCCTAAACCAAGCAAGAAGGAATGCAAGTTGTGTATATGTGTGTGCAGATATGTAGTTCATATGTTTATTTGCTTATGTACTGGGAAAAGAAATTATTGGAAGATGCATGCCATGCAACTACATAAAGGAGAAATTCCAGAAATGCTATGATCACATTTCCTTGAAATTGCTTGTGTGTGTATTTAAACATGTGTGTTTGTATGATTAAAATATTATGCTATTTAGAGAGTCTGTATTATAAGGTAGATTGATTACTCAGTAATCCAGTTATTACTATTTTTCAGGACAATAAGCAATAGCCAACTACAATAATAAAATGAACTTGCAAGCTTTTTGGGAGGTCTTATTGGCACCTTTGGTCCCCAGCATAGAAAAAAATTCTGCCAAGACATGCATCATATGGCTGAACCATAAAAATGAACAAAATTAAAAACTGCAAATATGTTTCACCAGCAAATTTTGGACTGTTGTAAAATTTAGAGTTTTGATTTTTTTTTTCATAGATGAGGATGGACTTGGTATAAGTATTATTGGAATGGGTGTTGGAGCAGATGCTGGACTTGAAAAGCTGGGAATATTTGTCAAGACAGTAACAGAAGGTGGTGCTGCTCAGCGGGATGGCAGGTAAGCTAACTATGGTTGTTAATTGATCTAGGAAGCTTCCTTGAAAATTTCCTTCAGTCGGATACCTTTCTTCATTTGAGTTGTTAGGACAGAATTTTAGAATGTCTCTCATGCAAAAAATGTGAAAGCCCTTTTAAGTACTTGAATTTGGCAAAATATCTTCTTATATCTATACTCTGATATTATCTTATTTTTATTTGTTTTTATGTATTTTATTTTTATGTATTTCATGTATAAATATATACATACATGTGTATAGATGGATGGATGAATCTTTGACCTATATGTCTACCTATTTGTCTATTCAGGGTAAGGGGACACAAACATGGGTATATGTAGTTTAAGAATATCAATCATGGAGAGCAACACATAGTTTCACTTTAACTATCAAAACAGGTGTATTATAATAGTACTGGCATTTTTGGAAATGACAGCAATAAAAGAGGAAATAGAAACTGGGATTCTGCATTGATCGTTGATTCTGGAGATCAGTGTATCGCAAAATGTGTTCTTTGTAGAAATATCAATTCTTTATGTTATTAAACTTGTGGAATTAAAATCAGAAGACTGGCTGTTCTCACTTAAACATTCATATTAGATAATTCAACTGTATAGCAGAGCATCAGATAATCATTACTATATATCTTTAACTTTCATCATCTCAAGCAATTAGTATCTTTGACGATTCTGATTAAAGCTTACACTTGACTTGTAATGCATTGGGTTAAGGCTAAGGCAGGTTTGTGGTAAGAATAAAAGTAGCCCCCGAAATATGAGTGCTAAATTCAAAGGAATATCACCTTTTTAAAAACATAGCATAACTGGTTTTGATACTTTTCAAAGTGTGTGCGTTTGTGTACATGTATGTGTCACTCAGCCATCCTATCAAAAACTAGTAAAGCATGTTGAAATCATTTGCAAATCTCTGGTTAGACCCACAGTAGTAACATCATTCTGTTTGCAACCTTAAAAATACATATTTATTTACAGATACCTCCTGAGAACAAAACTGACTTTTTAAATACAAACCATACCTTCAGGATCACTCTGTTCATGAGGTTAGGGACCACTGCTTAGTCAGTGTCCTGTTTGTATTCCCATAGCACTTGAACAGTGAAGGTTTGAGTTGCAACATCTCAGGGAATGTTCAGATGTTTGCATATGGAAGATACTTAAAGAATGTGGGATGTCAGTGTTTTGTGTTTAAAAGTAATTGCTTGACATTCTCCCTGTTTAGAATAGTCATGGAAATCAACTCATTGATTCTCATTTAATGAATAACATAATGATAGTAATATTTTCCATTATTAATTCAGAACCTTTCTGCCAAATGAGCTAAAATTCATTTGTGAT
>PVHY01009871.1:0-40445 GCA_004024945.1 Uropsilus gracilis
GGGTGGATGGGTGGATGGGTGGGTATATGTGAAAGTTCTTTGTAAGTTGCAAATAACCATTACTATTAGAACTGTCTTAGTACCAAGACTCAATTATACTTAGCTTATTATTTTCAATGACTCAACTATTACTAGCACAAGGAAGCAAAGTGATGCAAAGGGACTATATATTGAGTAAATGTAACTCCTTACCCAGTGAGAACACATTTCCGTAATTCTCCAGCATCACATCCCTGTAGAGGTCCCTCTGAGCAGGCTCCAAACGCTTCCACTCCTTCCAGATGAAGTACACAGCAACATCCTCAAATGTCACTAAGTCCTGAAACAGTTATGTTCTCACATGTGATTTTAGGCTGAAGGATAGGCCCGACAGTGTGAAAAAATTATTCCTATGGGATTACACAATGCATATTTGGGAAGTGGGAAAAAGGAGGTTTGGGTAGAGAAATGTGAGTATGAGACAAACAGTAAAGTTCCATTCTTTAAGCCAGGCATGGTGGTACATGCCTGTAATCCAAGAGGCCTGGGATCACTTGAGTTCGCAGGGTTGAGACTACCCTGGGCAACACAGTGAGACCTGGTCTTGAAAAAGCAGCCAGGTTGGTGGTGGGCACCTGTAATCCCAGCTGGGGATTACAGCCGGGGAGGCTAAAGCTGGGGATCGCTTGAGCCTGCGGGACTGGGACTACCCCGGGCAACAAAGCAAGACCTAGTCTCAAAAAAAAAGTTTGTTTTTTTTTTTTTTTTTTAGTAGGAAAGAGCCATGGTTCTGATAGAGGGAACTGTGGTTTAGGGCACTGAATGGGATGTGACTGCAGAACAATAGTTGTTCCACAAAATGGGATAGAAAAGGATAAAGGGAACCACAGCTCACCTGGGACTTGGCCTTTAGAAGTGCTGCTGCCAGCATCTCATCCCCCAAACTTTCCTTTTTGGAAAATGAAGGAACTTTTGAAGACGGAAGAGCTGAGGACAATAAAAACATCCATGAGTGAATCTATCTGCGAATCTATCTGCTCTCGGACCTCCTGACAACTCATGGGCTCTTGGAACTCCTGCTTACTTCCGTAAGTTCACTTCCTCCCTATCTACTAAAGGTGCTTAGAACAGGCACATTCAGTGTGGGTCCAGGCTGTTGAGGAGACATTCCTAAAGCCCTGTTAATGCATGGTCTCCAGTCTGCCCCTATCTCTCCAGTCACAATACTTTCAATGAAATGTGTCCCATCCTACCATTAGTGATGATTCCATTCTCCCAAGCTAGGCCAGAGCCACAGGCCATCCTGTTCACGCCCCTTCCATCATCCTCCACATCTCTGAACTCAAACTCTCGTGTGAAGTTCTCTTAGGTCAAAGGAAACACAGCCTCCCCCAAACATAATGCCCACAGCAGTTCTTTTTCTCCATCCCCAGATCCAATCTACAAATCACAAAACACATGTTTCTTGTTTCCGACCTTGATCACATGCTGTTTCCCTAACTCTAAATTTCTATATTTGTCCCCTGAAGACTCTTAAATTCCTACAGACAAAAAAAATCTTAAATGCTTTTTTGATAAGCATGGGAATAACACCCATGTCAGACAGAAACTGGGTCCAAATTCAACAGGACAGTTTGTAAATCAAAATAAAAATATTTTGTGGTTTGCCACCTATCCTTTTATATGACCTGCAAAATAATTCCCAAAAGCTCCTTTACACACTTGCCTCTAAAGAGCACAAAGTAGGACTATGAAGCCAGTTATTACAAATTATCTATATAGGGCCAGGCATGGTGGCTCGTGCCTGTATGCATCAGCCTATGAAGTCAGCCTATGAAGCGGCTGGGGCTAGGGATCACGATTTGAGTCCTGCGAGACCTAGTTCCAAAAAAATAGCTGGGCGTGGTGGCGCACGCCTGTAATCCCAGCTACCCCAGCTGAGGCTGGGGATTGCTTGAGTCTGTGGTACCCTGGGAAACGAGAGCCTGTGGTTCCACGGGCAAAAATAGCAAGACCTAGTCTCAAAAAACAAACAAACAAACAAAAAAACCCAAATTATCTATATAATGAAATTCAGTAGATCTCAGTTTTCTTTATCCTACATGAGGTACCCAAAACAAAAGTAGCTCAGCCATTAAAAACTACCGCACTGTACATCAATCAGCCTTTCTCACTAGGCTGTGGAGCTACCAAACGTAAAGACTATGACTTATCCATGTCTAGCTCTCATGGTTAGCCTAGTACCTGGTGAGTAAGATTTTTCAACAGATGTTTTATTGACTGAATACAAGGAAGAATGAATCCCATTCCTTACCACTCTCAAGCAGGGCCTGAGGTTCCTGAGATACACAACCAGCCTGAGTTTCCATGGGAAGTTCTGGGTCTCTGGTCTCCTATTTGCACACTGAGCAGAGCACAAATTTTGAATGAGAATAAGGAAGAACTATAGAAGCAAAAGTTAAAGAGTCAAAGAAAATATTAAAACAAACCATACCTGATACAGAAAGAGAAGAACTAGCATTTCAGTTAGTGTCCAAGAACAGCGAGAGGAAATGCAACAATTGGGACTAGTCTTTTATTAGAGTCTGGTGACTATAGAGTCATGAGTCCTTAGCAATGGGGATACATTCTAAAAATGAGAAACTAGATGATTCTGTCATTGTGTGAACATCAAATAATAAAGTTACACAAACCTAAAATGGTACAAACTACTACCCACCTACAGTACATGTAGGGACCACCACTCTATAGTTTGTTGACAGAAATGTGGTTTGGTAGCACACCACTCCCTGTCATGAGTATCATAAAAAGGGTGTAGGTTCCTTAACAGCCCATCTTTGTTCCATCAGCATAATAAGTGGTATTTATAACACAGGTGCCACAAGAACATTAACAGAATATTGACTCACATCTCTAAACAACTAGAGAAATTAAAAAAAAAAATCAAAGTATGTACATATAGTTGTAAAATATGAGCCATACGCAGTGGCTTGTGCCTGTAAGCTTCAGCCTATGAAGCAGCTGGGGCTAGGGATCACGGTTTGAGTCCTGCTCGGGGCAACACAGCGAGACCTAGTCCCAAAAAATAGCTGGGCGTAATGGCGCACACCTATAATCCCAGCTACCTGGGAAGCTGAGACTGGGGTACTCTGTGGTACCCCAAGCAACGTGAGCCTGCGGTTCCATGGGTAAAAATAGTGAGACCTAGTCTCAAAAAAAAAAAAAGTTGTGAAATATGTATATATTATAAATGTTAAAAGTATATGTATCCTATCAACTTTTAATATTTGGGATAATGGACAAGCTAATCATCTGTTGGGAAAAAACCTCATAAACTTTAGAATTGGTAGAAAAAAATGCAATTAGGTTTCTAGGTATTAAACTTAGGTTTACACTTAGAGGAAAAGGGGTCAGAACACAGCACCTAAAACCCAGAGATCAAAGAAATTTCACATGAGTTCTGTCTTTCATTTTTAAACTCTGGGGAAACAATATCGCTCACAAAACTAGGACAAAGAATAAATCCTATCTCCCTTTTCCTTCTAAGACAGTTTTTTTGCTTCCAGTGTCAATCAAAGGCAGGCTATTACAGAGGAACTTGGGCCCTTTTGGTGGCCCTCAAGTAGTCTCATTACAGAGAACAAGTTTATATATTCCCCAGGATCTAAAAGTCTAGTCCCAGTTGCTGTTTCTCTTCACAGATAAGATAGCAGACAGCTGTATTTCATTTCTCTTCTATCTTAAAACATTTCCTTAGATCAGAATCTATGCCCCTGAAGTGGGGACCAGACATTTAAAAAAAAAAAAAACATAAGATGATTTATTATTGTTGTTATCCCTACTGGCATCCTACTACCCAGTTGTTTTTATTGTAATAAAGAGATCTGTTCTTTCTCCATGACTGTAGTGAATAAAATGTAATATTAGTACCTATAGTTTCGAGTGCAAAAGTTTCTCCTTCAAACCTTAATGCTCAAGCAAGACTTAACAGATCTAGAACAGGTGGACCTGCCACCAGGGCATCCTTCTTCAAAGGCAAAGGAATAGGGAAAGCCCCTCGGCTTTGTCTACCTCTCTATTTTCTCATATAACAAACATTTGTTGCATGCCACCTATATGAAAGGCACTGCCTTTACTACACTTTCCACTTAAAGTCAGTTTCCAACTATCTATCCATGGTGTTCAGATATAGAAAGAAAAAACTCAAGAATGCAAAAAGTATCTGCTTCATTATAGACCTCACGTTAACAAATGACTTAAAAAGGGGAGGAGCTCTATCTGAGAGCTTGTGACACCAGAGAACATGAGTCTTTGGGCAACAAAGGGGTACAGAACGCCAACACCAGTACCTCCAGAATGAAAAGCACTGAATCAGGTATAAGGTTCACTGGCAATCACAGTGACACACCCAGTTGCCACCATCACCCTCCAAGCTGGGCCCTTCAACTGTCTCAGAGCCAGTCACTTTTCTGTTTCTATCAACCAACTACACAATTTCTGGGACTGTTTATAAGTTAACACCCCCCAACAAATCAGAAATCTGCAAACTCTCCTGAGAAACAAGAGGCTCTGACACCTGAAAAAAAAAAAAAAAAGCAAGCTTTCTCCTCACAGCTGGGTTTAACCAAAACTGAAATTCAAAGGCATATTGTTGAGAACAAGTCCCCAGTGTCAGGATCAGTAAACAATGTTTCTCACAGAAAGAAAAATCTTTGTGCCCCCATAGCTTCAGGTCCAGGCAGCCTTTCCTGCTCCAATGCCAACATCTGTCCCAGGATCTGCTCTGGGGACACAGAAAGATGACCCAGCAGTGAGAATGAGTCCTGGGAAGCTTTACCTGCTGGACTCCTTCCCTCCTTCGGGTTAGTCCTCAGAAGGCCAAGGCAGCAATTACTGGGAATTTGGCAGCCTCTGTTCAAGCTCCCGTGAATTGTGATTTTGGCTGATGGAGTTCTGTGTGATTAAGGGGAGAAAAGGGGAATTTTCAATGTTCATGTAAATTTCACCTTAGTCGTTTAGAATAGAGGCAATGTGCTAATAAATACCAGTTAAGAGCAAAACTGGTAACTGTACTGCACCCTTGAAGAGCTAAAAGGGAATGGAAGGTTCTCCAGGTCGAGCTCTACCTACTTTAAGATTTGCCTTGTGAAGTTCCTATCTGCTTGTCAGCTAACTTGCTGGATACTTAACTACTTGAGCAGCTTAGACATGAGAGGTCTCCAGGTGGGAAGCTGAAAATCTATCCCTACAGACCAGCACTTCAGAGGCCCAGAGCACAATGGAATGTCAATGATAGACTCAAACTCTTATACTTCTATACCATTATCTAGCAAACATTTGAAAACAAATGTCACCTACTCTCCACAAACTTCTCTTGAGGACAAATACTGTTTCTGTAATCACGGCATAGACTTCAGGTTCATCAAACTGCTTATCCTTGGCTTATACTGCCCAGAGTATAAACACTGGTCTGTGTTCAATGCCACTTCAAAAGTAGATCAAACCAGGGCTTTAATATAACCGAAAAACAGGAGCAACAGTTGTATCACTCCAGGTATAAGATCTGACTTACTAGGCGCCAGGGGCACTATTCCTGAAATCTAAGTTTGCCCTCCCTTCTAGGAGTTCTAATGGCGTACATTTTGTAGGACAAATTCTGATCCTCCTCTCCTGCCACGGGCTATCAGGCCGAGCACGGTGGCTCGTGCCTGTAAGCTTCAGCCTATGAAGCGGTTCGAGTCCCGCTCGGGGCAACAGAGCAAGACCTAATCCCAAAAAATAGCTGGGCGTGGTGGTGCACGCCTGTAATCCCAGCTACCTAGGAAGCTGAGGCTGGGGATTGCTTGATTCCGTGCTATCCCGGGCAACGTGAGCCTGCGGTTCCATGGGCAAAAATAGCGAGACCTAGGCTCAAAACAAAACAAAACAAAAAACTATCAAATGAAATCATCTCCGAGATCCACAAAGTTAGGAACGTTGTCAAAAGATATTTTAGAGAGGAATGCCCCTACAGGAACTGATGGAGTTAAGTAAAACTTTAAAATTAAAACTCGATTCCGGACTGGTACTCTATTAATACTCTAACCACCAGCAGTGTTTCCTGTAAGCTGGTGCCTATACCAACGCTTCAACCACCTACTATATTTCCTACCCCACAGCCTTAACGAAAAAGTTTCTTTTCTTCCTGAGAAAGAAAGTACCCAGCAGCTGCTAATCCAGCGCTTGCTAAATTGAGCATAAAGAAACCGTAAGGTAAACTAAACTATAAAAGCTGGATCCCAGCTCCTGTCACATTGCAGACACTGACTTCTGCAGTCTGCCCGACTCCTGCCCTCTCCTCCCCCTGAAAAGTACTTTCAGTAAACTTTGCTTTACTTCTAACCCCTCTGAGATTCTTCTACAACCCGCGCTGAGCTAGTCTAGACCACAACAGAAAATTATTTCTAAGTGCAAGCTCTGGACGTTGTTTAAGTCGTAAAAGCAGAACCCAGCTCCTTAACCTACCCTCAACAAAGGGCCCCGCTGGGAGGTGGGGGGCGGGGTGTCCCAGAGGAAAAGGGGTCAGGGACCGTTTAGGGAAGGGAGCGGGGCCTCCCGGCTCCCTCCTTAGGGCGGGCCTGGGGACTCCGCAGGCCTCGGAGGCACGGACACCACCCCCTTCCCGAGCAACCACAGCCTCCGCGTCATCGCGAGCCCCGGGGGCGACCGGACTCACCCTGGGGGCAGGGACGGGAGATTTGGGGGGGCCGGACACGGACTAGGCCCCGTTGGACCCTGTCACAGACCCACACACCAGGGACAGAACAAAGAACGGAAGTTCCCCCTGTTTCGCTTCCGGGTCGGTCCCCTGCTCACCACCCACCCCATGCCCGAGTGCCCTCCGTCACGCCCACATGTTCTCTCTAGGAATATGGGAGGACTTGTCTCTCGGTGGTTTGGCGACTCCAGGGGTCTGGCCGGCTGCAAGGGCGCAGGGTTCGTACGCTGACGCAGTACCGCGGGACTTCTACCCCTGCCGCCTCCGCGCTCGCGCGCGTCCTGCCGACCAGGCCTGGTGAGGCGCCGCGCGCCTCCGCCTCAGGGCGCATGCTCGGACACCGCCGACCAGGAGCGGAATAGAGTCTTGGGGACTAGCGTGTGGGCTTTACGGTTCTCAGAAGTCACCCGCGGAGCTGACGATGGAGTTCCCATGCCGACCCGCAATGGGCAGGACTCTTGAAGAATTTAACAGTACAAAGATTTCACTCGTATTTGAAATGCTAAACCAAGCCGGGCACGGTGGCTCGTGCCTGTAAACTATAGCCTATGAAGCAGCTGGGGCCAGTGATCGCGGTTCGAGTCCCGCTCGGGGCAACATAGTGAGACTTAGTCCCCAAAAAATAACCGGGCGTGGTGGTGCACGCCTGTAATCCCAGCTGCCTGGGAAGCTGAGGCTGGGGATTGCTTGAGTCTGTGGTACCCCGGGCAACGTGAGCCTGCGGTTCCATGGGCAAAAACAGCAAGACCTAGTCTCAAAAACAAAACAAAAAATGCCAAACCCAAGTATACATGCATTTCATGTACAGATGCACCCTTTAAGTGACTAAAATGCGAAGGAAATGTTCAAAACTATCAAGGAGAATTCAGGAAGAGTAAACCAGAATGAATGATAAATGCTTGGTGGAATGAGGATAGTCACACGTTGATGAATCAAGTCCTTACGGATTATGTGAATATTATTCACAAAAGTGAATAATGCGGCCATTCTGACTCCCCTATGATCTCATTACAGTTTTACCGCACCCAGTAAGTATGTGCTCCCACTCCACTCTGCTGTGCAAAAGTCCATTAGCCCCCATGACTTCACTTTGTTACCCACAGCTAACAATTAAGTGGGTACCCTTTTCCCTGGTTCCAACTAAGGAGCACAAAACAGGAGTCTAGCTAACTTGGTCCTAAAGAATGTGCCCAAGAAAAATGCTATCTTTGTGAAAAAGCAGCATTTTGGAAACTGCTGCCATCAGACAAATTACTTCAAAGAGCATTGATTCCAAAATAAGTGACATTGCTAAAACTTCCAGTTTCCAGAAGAGAAAATTCTAAATAAATTGGGTAAATTTTTAACAGCCTTCTGTGTTTGGGCAGCTTTCCCAGAGCTATCTGGAGGTTGCTTTGGGTTTCACATCCTTAAGCTTGATTCTTTAGTAAAATCACTTTTTTTTTTCTTTTTTTGAGACGAGGTCTCGCTATTTTTGCCCGTGGAACCGCAGGCTCACGTTGCCTGGGGTACCACAGACTCAAGCAATCCCCAGCCTCAGCTTCCCAGGTAGCTGGGATTACAGGTGTGCACCACCATGCCCAGCTATTTTTTGAGACTAGGTCTTATTACGTGCCCCTGGCAGGACTCGAACCACAATCCCTGGCCCTGGCCATGGCTTCCTAGGCTGCCACTTACAGGCATGCGCCACCATGCCCAGCCTAGTAAACTCATTTTTGTTTGCTTCAGTTTATTTAATACAAAAGCTCCAGGAGAGAAATTTAATGAATTCTGAAAATGTATGTGCTAGGAAAAACTGAGAAGAACCAGGCTCTGTGGAGAGGCAAGGACACTTCAGAAGTGATGCAGGCCAGGCCAATGAGGAAAAGAGGAATGTTCTAGGTAGAAAAAGCAGCCAGTGCAAAGGTCCTGAGGCAACATAGAACAATACACAGATAAGTAACTCACGGGTGTGACTGTGTGCTCTGTCTCCATCCCAGTGAGGCTTTGATCAGATAGCTAAGTCACTGCATAAACTTGAGTCCTCCCTCAAAACTGAGTATTTTGCCGGGCACATGGTACATGCCTGTAATCCCAGCTACTCAGGAAGCAGAGGCTAGGAACTTGAGTCCGCAGGTTCGAGACTACTCTGGGCAGCAAGACCTAGTCTAAAAAAAACAGCCAGGTGTGGTGGTGCGCGCTACCTGGGAGACGATGCTAGGGATCACTTGAGTCTGTGGGTTTGGGACTACCCTGGTCAATATAGCGAGACCTAGTCTCTTAAAAAAAAAGGTATTTAAAATTTTTTCTTCTATTAACTCTTTATCCTTCCACGTTTCCCTCTGGACAAGAACAGATAAAGGAGGCAGAAGAGGAGAGGGTAGAGTCAGCATGAGGCTCCTCCTCAAAGTGGTATTGTTTTTTTAAAAATTCTGACTGTCCTCAGGAACTCCCAGCACCTTCAGTACAATCAACTCTGTTACTCTCTTACTGATCAGTCAATTTGCACTTGACCTTTGGTTTTGCTCCAGAACACATTCACTGATTCCCAACAACTTTTAAACAGCCATGCCATTTTTTTTTCTTTTGAGAGTAGGTCTCACTGTTTTTGCCTGTGGTGCCATGGACTCAAACAATCCCCAGCCTCAGCTTCCCAGGTAGCTGGGATTACAGGCATGCACCACCTCTCCCAGCTATTTTTTTTTTTTGGAACTAGGTCTCGCTGTGTTGCCCCAGTGGGACTCGAACTGTGATTTCTGGTCCCCGCCACGGCTTCCTAGGCTGCCGCTTACAGGCATGCGCCACCATGCCCGGCCCCTTTGATTATTTCTCTCTTTCTTTTTTTTTTTGAGAGTATTACTATTTTTGCCCGTGGTACCATGGACTCGAGCAATTCCCAGCCTCAGCTTCCCAGGGCGCTAGGATTACAGGCGCGCACCACCATGCCCAGCTATTTTTTGGGACTAGGTCTTGCTGTGTTGCCCTGGGCAGGCCTCGAACCACGTTGCCCAGACCCCGCCGCGACTTAATAAGCTCTCGCTTACAAGCACGGCGCCACAGTGCCCGGCCAACCACGCCATTAAGGATTATTCTAAGTGTGGTATCCATTGTGCTATAACCCACTTGGGTTATGGTCAAGGCAGACCATGGTGGCGGGGAAGAAAATATTTAAAGGTTTTTATACTTATGTCTAAAAGAAAAGAAAAAAATTGAATTAAAAAAGTAAGCTATGCCTATAGTCAACAGAAGCTAAGGCACTGGTAGTCTCTTTAGTCTTCCCAGAAGTAACCTTCAGACAAGGATATGTGACAATTATATTTCTCTCCCTACTCATCTACTCATTTCTGTGAACAGGATTTCTCTACATTTAGACCTATAAAAATGAAAGAAGTAGAAATAGGTTTACTATTTCATTTTTGTAATAAGTAATGTCTAACTGTTGAGGAAAGCAGGATAGTGCCCTTTCTTATTGAGATAAATTAAAACTGATGTTTGTTAATCATCAATAAGATTTAATATATTTGTATTATGATCCATTGTGAGTGCCACTTATAATAATAAACTTATCCAAAAAACATTTTAATATAAGAGCCTTATGTTTATAGTAAATTAAAAATTGATTGAATTTCAACTTAGTTTTTTTTGCAGATAATATGCTTATTTTATAAGTAGTCAACAAAGTATCAGTCTTACTTCATCAATAGTAACACTCATCCTCCTTCTGATTATTATTATTAATTTTTTTTAGAGACTAGGTCTCGCTATATTGCCCGGGGTAGTCCTGAACCTGTGGACTCAAGTGATCCCTAGCCTCAGCCTCCCAGGTAGCTGGGATTACAGGCACACACCATCGTGTCCAGCCTCCTGATTATTTTGAAGCAAATCCCAGACCTATCATTTGATCTGTAAATATCATTGATTTGTAAATCATTTGATCAAAATATCATTTGACCTGTCTGTATAAGTTCTTAAAACTATAAAAAAACCAATTATGATACCACTGTCATCCTAAAAACATTTAACAATAACTATTTCATGTTGTTTGCTAACCAAGTAATCATAATTCCCTGATTGCCTTAAAATTTTTAATTTTTTATAATTATTTGAATTGGGATCCACATAAGATTAACAAGAGTAGATGATATGCATTTTGTGTTTTTTTAATCTATGTATTCCCTCCTTTGCCTTATTTTTAATCTTTTTTATTTTGTTTAGGAAAAGCATGTTTATTCTGCAGTTTCTATGTTTCCATCTCCCCGTGATGTCCTAAGTCCCTTGACATGTTCCTAAGTCCCTTATGTTTCCTATAAATTGGTAGTTAGATCTAGACTAGAGAACAGAAAAGTTTAATTAACTAAATTCCTTTAATTCATTTTGCTCAGTGGATTTGAAATAGTAAAACATGTGCTCGATTTCTTGGTCCTTGTTCCTACAGAGGAAGAGAGATTAAACTGAAGGTTAGGGTCTCTAGGCTCAAAGTGGAGAAATAAAGGTGAAATGATCTTGTGTGAGGCTGCATGTCTTGTCTTAGCTGCTTCTACACCCAAACATGTACTGGAATTGATGGCTAGGAATCGATGACTATATGCTTGCCCTTTTCCAGTCCTCTTAAATATTAGAGGATATTTTCCCATTCCAGGGACCACTGTGTGTAGAGGGTGACAGTGGGACATGAAGAGTATATCCCATATCCCATATCCCTTTTACCTTTTTTTTTTTTTTTTTTTTTTGAGACTAGGTCTCGCTATGTTGCCTGGGGTAGTCTCAAACCCGTAGACTCAAGTGATCCCCAGCCTCAACCTCCCAGGGAGCTGGGATTACAAGTGCCCACCACCTTACCCACTTGCTTTTTCAAGACCAGGTCTTGCTATGTTGCCCAGGGTAGTCTGGAACCCACGAACACAAGCAATCCCAAGCCTCTTGCCTCCCAGCGCTTGGACTACAGGCATGCGCCACCAGGCCTGGCTACCTCCCTTTTACCTTCTAAGATGGTCCAGTGAAGACAAAGATTGTGTAGAAGAAAAAAGAAAACAAAGCAAAAATCCAGTCAAAAAATGGGGAGAAGAGCTAAAAAGCTACTTCTCCAAAGAGGAAATACAAATGACCAATAAGCATATGGAAAAAATGCTCAACATCACTAATAATCAGGGAAATGCAAATCAAAATCACAATCAGATACCACCTTACACTGCATAAAAATGGCCTATATCAGCTGGGCACAGTGGCTCGTGCCTGTAAGCTTCAGCCTATGAAGCGGCCAGGGCTAGGGGTCATGGTTCGAGTCCCGCCTGGGGCCCATAGCGAGACCTAGTTCCTAAAAAAGAGCTGGGCATGGAGGCACACGCCTGTAATCCCAGCTACCTGGGAAGCTGAGGCTGGGGATTGCTTGAGTCTGTGGTACCCCGAGCCACAAGAACCTGCGGTTCCACGGGCAAAAATAGCGAGACCTAGTATCAAAAAAAAAAAAAAAAATGGCCTATATCAAAAAAAACAGACAAGTGCTGGCATGGATGTGGAGACAAAGGAACACTCTTACACTACTGGTGAGAATGCAAACTGGTCCAGCCATTTGGAAAGCTGTGTGGAGGACCCTTAGACTACTGAAAATGAAACTACCATTTGATCCAGCAATTTCATTTCTGGGAATCTACCCAAAAGACACCAAAACATGAGTTCAAAAACACACCAGTATGCATATATTTATAGCATCACTATTTACAGTAGTCAGGATATGGAAACAACCCAAATGCCCCAAAACAGATGAATGGGTCAGAAATTTACAGTAGATTTACACAATGGAATATTATTCCACAATCAAGAAAGACAAATCTGATGTATTTGTGATAACATGGATGGAACTAGAAGGAATCATGCTAGTGGAATAAGCCAGAAAGAAAAAGAGAAATATTGGATGATCCCACCTGTATGCAGGATATAGGGAAGGCAAACAAAAGGACAAATCAAAAACCAACAAACTCAGCAGAACTAAACACAGAGCAAGGGACACACACATACGCGGGGGGGTGGGGGCGGGGGATAAAATCGGGGAAGGGATGGGCACAAGAGATTAAGGAAGAAAAAAATCTTTTATTTTAAAAAACTGCGAAAAAAAATTAAAAAATAAAAAAAAACTGCGGCTGCGGTCTGTCATTTCTCGGTGCAACAGTGCCACCTGCTGGACATACCAGGTACATTTACCAAGTCTAACCTGAAGATTAAAAAGTCCTGCAAGTCAAATAGAAGGTGTGTTTAAGAGCATAGTATGCAGGACTCGAACCGCGACCCCTAGCCCCAGCCGCTTCATAGGCTGAAGCTTACAGGCAACGAGCCACCGTGCCCGGTCTTGATCCAAAAGAGGGTTTATTTGAAAATGCAGTTACCATATCAGGAGAAATCATCTGAAGAAAAAAAAAAAAAGAGGCCTTCATGTCTCAAAGTTTTTCCTAAATACTTGGATGTGGTTCACTGGACAACTTAGCTGAGTTGAAACCTGCTGGGGTCATGGGTGGCTGCTGCTGTCCAGCCTGAGGGCCAACTATGCAAAACTGAAAGTGGACACGACTGTATCATTCAGTGAGCAGGACTTGAAGTCATTCTCATTCTAGGTCTAATCTTTATTCCCTTGATGAATCATGTTACAATTTAGACTTGGGCTATTGGCCAATGCATTGGCTGGCAGCTCAGTTGACCTCTTGGAAGATGAATGACATAGAAAATTGTTGGGACACTCATGTTGTCACTGGACAAGAGGGCAGAGCTGGGGACGGAAGTGGGGGGCAGTCCCATCCCACCCTCCAGCAACTCAGACAGATAAGCTGGGAGTGAAATAGCTGGTCCACTGCTCCCCACAACTTGGTTCTGCTCCCAGTGTAAAGGCTCTTGAAACCCTCTGGTCAAGATTGAAAGGAGGACTCAACAGACACTGGCAAAGGCAGGCAAGAAGCAGGGCTTACTGATTGGTGAAAGGGCAGGATAAAAGGACCCTGTGGAGACTTCTGGCCATGAGAGACTCAGGGACATGCTGGTGGCCACTGGTCTGTATAGGTTTAAGGCTGGGCTTTGAGAACCAAGGAATGAAACTTGACAGGCTGAGAGTGCACTTAGCTAAAGTCTGTTTATTGTTGCTAGTTGTGGGCACCAGCCAGCTGCAACTCAAGATGATCCGTTAAAGTTTTGAGTGAAATCCTGTCACACTTTGGCCGGGCACGGTGGCTCGTGCCTGTAAGCTTCAGCCTATGAAGCGGCAGGGGCTAGGGATCATGGTTCGAGTCCCGCCTGGGGTCCACAGCGAGACCTAGTTCCAAAAAAATAGCTGGGCGTGGTGGCGCACGCCTGTCATCCCAGCTACCTGGGAAGCTGAGGTTGGGGATGGCTTGAGTCTGTGGTACCCCAGGCAACAAGAGCCTGCGGTCCCATGGGCAAAAAATAGCGAGACCTAGTCTCAAAAAAAAAAAAAAAAAATCCTGTCACACTTCTATTCAGACTTTAACTGAAAACCAAAGTCCTTTTAAAGCTTCACATGATCTGAGCCTGTTTCCTCTCTGACTTCATCTTCTACTACTCTCTCCTTTATTCACTCAGTTCTAGTCATCGAATTTGTTCTTCCTGCACTAAACCAAGCAGTCTCCTGCCTGAAGACCTTGCACTTGTCCCCTCTGTTTGACTATACTTCCAGGATATCCTCATGCTCTTCCCTACCTCCACATACATCCATGTAGAACAGCACGCTTTCATCCCTCCTATTGCAAGAGACACTTCTAACTATGTTAACTGTGAAGAGTTGATACAAATGGTACCATATTTAAATAGAGCCAGGGCAGCCATTTCAGACAAATTGTATTACACAGACTAGGTCAAGTCATCACCATTCACAGGAGCTAGGAAGAATGAGAATATCATGTTTGAAAGAATTTTCAAGAATTAAAAGAATTTTACCTATTTTTGCCTTGTGAACCTTCATCTGACCACTTTACCTTAGAACTCCTTCCCCTCACTATTACCTCAAACTTCTTTTCCTCTCGATAAAATCCTGTGTTTTGTTCCTTCTTAGGGCACATTTTGTGCTACTAACTGAACCTGTGCTATCTTAATTGCAATTCCTTGATCCCAAATGAACATACTTTGCCTTCTGTTTCCTGATTTTTTAGGTTAAAATGAACAAAGGATGGTTGGTGGACAGATCACCACTGACCCCAAAGAGGTCAATACCACAGACTCAAACAAAGCTCTTAGTTACCTAGTCTCGGCTGTCTCCAGGAGGGGTCTTACTTCAGGCCTCACTATCTTTTGTCTGTGTATTTATATATGTATTGATTCAGTTGCTCTATTTTGTCAGTAACTTCTTTGTAGTAACTCTCTGATGGCTCTCTGCTCTATTCCTCTCCAGCTCAGTCACTGCTACCTTGTAGAAGGAAAAGTTAGCAAACCAAATTGATGTTTAATTTCAGTGGAAGGTATGATGAGACCAGTGCACTAGCTTTCCACACAATTTCACCTTCAGGCCTTGTGAGATTTTATTGGTAGTTTTTTTGCACTTGTCTAAAATACAATAATTTCAAGAAATACTCGATGAGTTTACTGCAAAAACGTGTATCATCAACTAATTCAATTTTAAAGTCATTTCATAGTAGTCACTATTTTATCAATTGTATATTTACCTGAATAATGTTTGAAACGCATCTGAAAGAACAATAGAGCCAGGCACGGTGGCTTGTGTCTGTAAGCTTCAGCCTATGAAGCAGCCAGGGCTAGGGATCGCGGTTCGAGTCCGGCTCGGGGCAACCCAACAAGACCTAGTCCCAAAAAATAGCTGGGCATGGAGGCACGCGCCTGTAATCCCAGCTACCTGGGAAGCTGAGGTTGGGGATCGCTTGAGTCCGTGGTACCCCGGGCAATGGGAGCATGCGGTTCCACAGGCAAAAATAGCGAGACCTACTCTCAAAAGAAAGAACAACAAAGGAATTGTTTAATGTGTGAAACAGCAATGAAAAGTGTCTATTAACACCGGAGTAATTATTTTTATTTTAGTCTTTAGCTGAGTACTATCCTCCTTAGAAACTGCCTCCTTTTTAAAAGAGTTACATCTTTCTGATCTAATTTTTCTGAGGAGGAATGAAACATCTAGGCTTTTCTTCCATAATCCTCTCAATTGGTTGGGGATTTTTCCAGTAGGGAAAAATAAAATGAATTCTCTCGTAAGCCCTTGCCCAGAAGACCTTTCTGCCTGCAAGATTCCCTTCCTTTGAGGGTTGCTGACCCTTCATCATGATCCAACTGGAGATTTTGCTTGGTTCATGTTATTTTCGTTACCAAAGAACAGGTTCTGGTATCTTTCTGGGCACCAGAGTAGGCTCTACAAGGGATTGTGTGTTTTGAGTGCGGTACAGACACATACTAAAAAAAAAAAAACAAGTAAATCACAGGGGAAGCAGGAACGGGCAAAGGCTTTGTAAGAGTGGGGAAGGGCTGGAGTGGGCTAGGTTTGGCAGCGGGGAGTTTGGGACACTGATGAAATGGAGAGGTTGGGAAGGTTACGAAAGTCTCTGTATCTTAGTTAATACCGCTACTTGGGAGGAGAAAAATGGGAAAGAACAGGTTCCACGCAAACTGCCCATTCATTCACTCCGAAATTACGTGCTCAGTATCTGTCACAGGGATGAACATGTGGGAGTGAATGGGGCGCCTGAAAGGATACACCCAAGGGCCACTGTAGCTGAAACAGGGATCATGGGGTGGATAAATAGAGGCCTGGGCCGTAGGGCGCAGAGTCTGGATCATGCAGGCACTGCGGGCCCCAGTTAGAAGCTTGGGTTTTATGTTGGGAGGGTAAGAACCTTTCATTCTTTCTACAGCAATCTTAAGAACTAGGCAGTTTATCCCATCTTAACTGATGAGGAGGTTGGGGCTGAGTAGACTGGTCAGTAGCAGACGACAGGCGTGGCCAGGGTCTATGATACCTCTCAGACTGGAGGACTTGCGGTCCTCCGCCTTCCAGTTCGGGTATTGGAGTCCCAGCAGGAAATACCGCAGCTGCACCGCGCCAGCGCAGGCACACGCAAGAGACACTGAGCATGCGCCGCTGGCGTACGGAAGCCGAGACGGAGGGGGCGGGGCCGAGGCTGGCAGGCGTGGGGAAAATGGCGGCGGCGGCGGCGAACGGGACCGGAGGGAGCAGCGGGATGGAGGTGGATGCAGCAGGTAACGGACCCCGCGGGGGCAGCTTCTAGAGACAGTCTTCAGGGTGTGTTAAAGACGTCCTGGACTTCCGAGAAAAGTCAGGAGTGAGGAACAGATACCGCATTCCCTGGGATAACTTGTGGGAGCGATGTATGGCCCGAGGTCTGCCTTCTCCCTCTCCCATCTCCCGGGAAGAACAGGGACACTGACTCTCAACCTCTCTCCTTTTCCTCCTCCCTTAGTAGTCCCCAGCGTGATGGCCTCCGGAGTGACTGGAAGTGTTTCAGTCGCTCTTCACCCCCTCGTCATTCTCAACATCTCAGACCATTGGATTCGCATGCGCTCCCAGGAGGGGCGGCCTATGCAGGGTGAGTGTTCGGTATTTTCCAAAATCTTTTTCGTCAGTTCCCGCAGACAATGGTCTGTTCCCATTCCTTAGTGAAGTAAGTTTCCCCAAACTTGGTTTACACTGACCTCAGATCCTCAAGCTGTGAGAACTAGGGAAGTTTCAGCATTCCTTAGGTTCACCTCTTATGTATTTCTCTCCCCGCAGTGATTGGGGCTCTGATCGGGAAGCAGGAAGGCCGAAATATCGAGGTGATGAACTCCTTTGAGCTGCTGTCCCACACCGTGGAGGAGAAGATTATCATTGACAAGGAATATTATTACACCAAGGAGGAGCAGTGTGAGAGGGGAATAGATTTGGGGGAGAGGAGTGAAGGTGTAGTGGGAGTAGATGGAGAAGGTTGCAAAGAAATTAACAGAATAGTACATGAAGAGAATTAACCAAAGTGATTTCAGAAAAAGAACACATTTAGGTAATTTTTCCCAAAGGTAAAGGAGGAGAAGACTTGATAAAAAAATTATTTTAAATCAACCCAGGATTTGAGTCAGGGAAGAAGGTGGTGAAAATTTACCAGGAACTTCAAATTAAGGAAGCATGGTTTCAAGAAATACTATGTGCTCTGGCCCCTTCCTCTCCAGTTAAACAGGTATTCAAGGAGCTGGAGTTTCTGGGTTGGTATACCACAGGGGGGCCGCCTGATCCTTCTGACATCCACGTCCATAAGCAGGTATACATACTCACATGTGCATGCTGGGGCAGAAAATATAGTCTGAGGGGCAGATGGGCATTGACCTTGTGTCCATTATCCTCCTTCCCCAGGTTTGTGAGATCATCGAGAGCCCCCTCTTTCTTAAGTTGAATCCTATGACCAAGCACACAGATGTGAGTAACCCTGTTCCCATACCCACTTTGTCAACCTTGTCTGTCACTGTGCCTTTTACTGTATGACATCTCCACTGGGTTACTTTACTAACTGCATTTTTCACATGTGTAAAAGATAATCCCTACTTCACTGAGTCCTCAGGAAGATTAGATGAGGAAACAATGTGAAAGAGCCAAGCCCAAGTTGAATACATACAAGTTCAGACTAATGTTAAGAACAGCTCTTCTCCATTTCTTTACAGCTTCCTGTCAGCGTCTTTGAGTCTGTCATTGACATAATCAATGGAGAGGTAATACCCTGCCCTGCAGCCCTCAGGTTGTGCACCTGGCATTTCCTTCTTTTGACTTACCCTCTGTGCACTTTAGGCCACAATGTTGTTTGCTGAGCTGACCTACACTCTGGCCACAGAGGAAGCTGAACGCATTGGTGTAGACCATGTGGCCCGAATGACGGCAACTGGCAGTGGCGAGAACTCTACCGGTAAGGAAGAATGGAAGGGCTTCCTTAGAAGTGAGGGTGGAAGGTATAGTCACATGTCTTTTACACCATGGCCTGTCTCACCCCTTTGCAGTGGCTGAACACCTGATAGCACAGCACAGTGCCATTAAGATGTTGCATAGCCGTGTCAAGCTCATCTTGGAGTATGTCAAGGCCTCTGAAGCAGGTAGGATAGATGTTTCCCTGGCACTTTTATAACTTTTCCTCTCCTTCCTGGGGAAGTGATGGCAACCACATTAATGTAGCTTTTTATGCCTTTAGGAGAGGTTCCCTTTAACCATGAGATTCTGCGGGAGGCTTATGCTCTGTGTCACTGCCTCCCTGTGCTCAGCACAGACAAGTTCAAGACAGACTTTTATGATGTGAGTTTAAAACCCAGGGTGGGAGGAGGGTCTTATTTGTGGAGGACGTGGGACTCAGCTGTTTCCTGGGCTCAGAAGGATCCCGACCCCTGGGGAACTGGTTTTTTTCTGTTCCCTCCCAGCAATGCAATGATGTGGGGCTCATGGCATACCTTGGCACCATCACCAAAACGTGTAACACCATGAACCAATTTGTGAACAAGTTCAACGTCCTCTATGATCGACAAGGCATCGGCAGGCGGATGCGGGGACTCTTCTTCTGAGAGGGTACTTGAAGGGATGATGCTCAGGGGTCAGACAACTATCCCAGAGGGGAGGGGCATTATACTCCCTTTAGAGAAACCTGTCAATAAAAGGGGAGCAGCCCCTCAGCACCCCTTCCAGTGGCCGTGTTCTCTCTTAGGCACCATAAAGGTTTCTTAACTTGGATTGTCAACAGGAAGCCCTTGGTTTTACCCTTGTTCAGAGGCTTGAGTCCCCTTCTATCATATGCTCTACTTAACACTTCTACTTAACACTTACCAGTGATTTGAAGTTCATTGCCACTTGAAGTGATTCATGTCTCCTTAGAGGTGGATTATCTTTATCTTAAGTAATTGCTAGCATCCACCCAAGGGCTCTCTACTCTTAAAAATGTCCTCCTATGACATCAACTTACATAGGCCAACCCTGAAACAAATTACTTTCTCAAGCTAGATTATCAGAGTGGGAAAGAGGGATAGTAAGTATTCTGTTGGGGACAGCACAAACCCTTGATCGTATGTGCGGTGTATATTGCCAAGAGATGTCTCAATAATTGCTAAGATTTAACTGCATGCTAGCTAGGCATGGTGGCGTGCGCCTGTAATCCCAGCTACCTGGGAGGCTGAGGCTGGGGATCGCCTGAGTCCATGGGATTCCAGATCTGACCCCAGATCAGGACTACCCCAGGCAACATAGCGAGACCTAATCTCAAAAAATAAGATTTACTGCATGCTATTTAGAGATATATGCCTGGCTATAACGGCATCTACTGATGTCTACAGTTGTGTGTTAAGAGCCAAGGAATAGTGGTAAACACATATTATATGCAGTCTCCACATGGCACCTATTGGTCCCTAGTTTTCGTTTACAAGGCTTTTGAGGGAGTTGGATTGGAGGAAGTATGAATGAGATGTCCAATGGAGCTATTTCAAGTAGAAATGGAGAGGACCTTGCTCCAAGAAGCCTGCATTTCATTCTAGCACTACATCCTGAGCCTAAAGACCCCAGAAAAACGGAATGGAGAGACCCAACTCAGATATAATCTTTTGATAGGATTTTTTTTTTTTTTGAGGCTAGGTCTCGCTAAATTTTGCCCATGGAACCGCAGGCTCTAGTTGCCCGGGGTACCACAGACTCAAGCATTCCCCAGCCTCAGCTTCCCAGGTAGCTGGGATAACAGGTGTGTGCCACCACACCCAGCTATTTTTTGGAACTAGGTCTTGCTCTGGGCCCCAGGTGGGACTCGAACCATGATCCCTAGCCCCAGCCGCTTCATAGGCTGAAGCTTACAGGCACGAGCCACCGTGCCCAGCTCTTTCGATAGGATTTAGTCACTGCATCCCTAGTGTCTACTAGTGCTTGGCAAGAATGGAAGGATACTGGGAATAACTGAATCTAGAATTAACAGTTGACAACAATCTATAAACACTTTATTAGCAAAAGGAATAAAACAAGTGCAGCTCAAGAAGAAAAAGGGGGCCATCCCCCTTTTCCCATAAGGCATAATTAGGCTTTTAAAGGAAGGAGGGGGGAAACTTAGCATGGTATGCAGAGTAGACCCCAGTGTCTCAAGTGGTTGGGATCAAACAAAAGTGATCCGTGTCCGGGCTGTATTGACCTGCCAGACATTCAACTCCTCGTACTCATCTAGAGCCGCCTGGAATTGGGCAGGTGTGAAGCCACGAGATATGCAGCGCTGCTCTGCCTCAGAAAACCGGACACTTCGGCCCTCTGAGACCAACTCTCGGACAGTGGCAAATATCACATCTGCTGGTCTCTGTGTCCTGAAGGAAATAAGCATGGGTATGTAAGGTCAGGGCATAAACTGGAACACCCGATACATCACAGAACAGTATCAGTGTTAGTTCTGAGATCAGCATCCTATGCATGTGGATGCAGAAGCCACAAGGATAAGTCTCAATGTCAAGGTTACTCTGGATTCCACCCTTCAATAAAACACTCACCTAGCTGTTTGCCCCTTGTCGCCCAGAAGCGAGTCCTTTGACATCTCCATGAGCCTTATGGCTTCATTCACATCTTCCTTCTCTACTACGTCCACCATTCGTAGACGTGCCTAAGGGAAGGTAGGGGAGAGATAGAAACGGGAGGAGGGAAATGCAACAAGTCAGGGAACCCCTGGTCAGGCACCCATGTACTGCCTACTCAGAACAGAGTTTGGGCACCCTTCTCTCCCCACCCCAAACATCCGCAGTGTGGGGCCGGCACTGTCAGACCGAGACAAGTGCAATGCCCAGGGCAGCGTCCAGCAATTGCCCAAGTCTCCGCCTCTCAACACTGGCCAGTCCCGGTGTTCAGCTGTCCTGTGAGGGAGACCAGACCCTTCTGAACTCCACTGGGCTCCCCACCATGACAGATGGAATTGGGAAGTTCAGCCAAGAAGGTGACTGGCAGCGGTTGTGTCCCTGGGGCTCGGGAAGTGCTAGCTCAGCAGTAGGTCAGGTAATCACACTACCTGCACGAACAGCACTTTGGAGCCCCCAGGACTAAGGTCCGAGATGTGAGGACAGAAATGAATGTTTCTAGCACAGGCTTGACACGGGGAGTGAAACAAAGCCCACCCATCCCCACAGTAAGGTGTGAAAAGCAGGGAGAGGGCCTTTCCCTCCAAGGACGCTGTGCATGCCCTGCTGGAGCAGCAAGTACCCACAGTGCGGTAGCACGGAGAGGACCACTATCTGCACTGTCAGCACTTTAGCCCCGGCAGGGCCTGGGTGAGAGGGAGGCAGCGAGAGAGGACAATATGAAGTTGCAGGTTGCCCTGCAAGTCAAAGGCCCTTGCCCCCCTCTGGCAGCACAGACTCCTGAACTCACCAAAGCCGTGGAGAGCCGCAGGATAGCCAACAGGGTCCGGGCGGAAGTGTAGGTAGCGTCCTTATTAGCCCAAGCCTCTCGTCTCATCTCCACATAAGCAGCTGTGATATAGTCAGCCAAAGACTCCGGCACCGTGGGCTGTTTCTCACGACACATGGCTATATAACGTCTGTGGAAGAAAGACTCATGGGAAATCAGGAAAGATAGAAAATGAAGTATGTTTTTCTGTTGTAAGAGTCCCATTTAAGAAAACTCTTGGGTGTATGTATGTCAATGAAGAAATGTTTCAATTTACAATGGTGCATTTCAATTTACCAACTTTTCAGGAAAATGGCCTATACATGACTGTGATCTGATCGCCAATCACAAAGGATGGTCAAACCCCTCCTCTTAAGATAGGTTATGGCTAAAGGGAGGCACACATTCCTGTTTACTTGAAGACAATGATTTACTTCAAGAAAATAGAGATCACTGGGAGCCCTTAGACAGACCCATTGAAGAAGAGAGCTTTTAAAACAGGATCCAGCTTTGCTAAAAACCTGAGGCGGAAAGGTGGGAAGTGGTGTGAAAGGCAGGTTCTGATGCTGTGGGGCTAGGTTGGAGGCACTCAGACTCACATTTCTCAGAGTTGAAGAAATGGTGAGAAAAGTAAAATTTTTCAGAAGATACATGCAGCCCAGATACCACCACACAACTAGTGAAACATGGACCCTTTCCCAGGTTGCCCTACCTCATAAGCTTCATGTCCAAAGGTTCAAACTGGGCAGGAGGTTGCCGGTTGTGCTGGTGCACATAGGTGATATGCTGGGCCAACCTGGGAAAAAGAGGCAAGGAGGAACATTCTTTGAGGTGCTACAAACTTTGAGCCCTGTTCTATGTCTTTTCTCCCTCAGCTCCACCATCTTCTCTTGGCAGGGCAGTAACATACCCAGAAATTGTTCACCAGAATTTCTGCCCTGACCCACCATTTTTCTAAGAACCATGGACCAGACCCCGCTGTAAGGAAAAGTTCTGGAGTTTCCATAAGGAGAGAATCTGAGGGGGGATTCCAGTGTTTCCTCCCTCCCTCCAGATCACAACTAAGAAATGTTGTCTTGGGTGCTGAGCCTCATTCACCGTAGGTCATTATCTCGGTCAGGCCGGTCCTGGATTAGCCAGAGGAGGTCAAATCGGGAAAGCAGTGCAGCAGGGAGCTGTATGTTCTGCTCCAGGCTTCGGCGAGGGTTGTAGCGCCCATAGGCAGGGTTAGCAGCAGCCAGGATGGAGCAGCGGGCATTGAGTGTGGTGAGGATACCAGCCTTGGCAATGGAGATGGTCTGCTGCTCCATGACCTCATGGATGGCTGTGCGGTCAGCCTCAGCCATCTTGTCAAATTCATCAATGCAGCACACACCCTGGTCAGCCAGCACAAGGGCGCCTCCCTCTAAGGTCAGTTCTCCACTCACAGTGTCTCTCAACACAGCTGCTGTCAGCCCCACTCCAGAGGAGCCTCGGCCGGTTGTGTACTGGCCTGAATAACAAGGTTGGAAAAAGCGAGAAATAAACCTCATATAGGTAAAGAGAGAAAGAAACACTAGAACAAAAGAATTCAAGGAACAGTCAGGTGAGACCTGCATTGGCACTACTCTCCCTTCCACCCAGGCCTCTGGAAACAGCTAAATTTCTTTGGGGGTTCTGACACTAGTAACATCTCCCCCACTTTCTATACCCCCAAGGAAAAGAATAAATGATAAGAGCAACCCCTCTGGGTTTTTCTACAGTTAACATATCCAGGGTCCAGTTAGTTACTCACTGCGGGGGGCCAAGCGATCAATGTAAGAAAGAAGCTGAGACTTGGCCACACCAGGATCCCCCATCAGGCAGATGTTGATATTGCCTAAAGGGAAAAGAAAACCCCAAGTTATCGAGTAATAGAAAATTATTTTTGCCGTCAGTCCCCCACATCTTACCTAGAACACTATCTTCTCCTAGTCCTTTCCTGTACCCATAAAGCATATATGCTAGTACTTTTGTTCTGAGATGTAGAGACACAAGCTGTTATCTTCATTTTCTCCCAAATGCTTTCACTCACCCTGAGTTTTCTTCATGCCCCCCTCTTACCTCTGATTTTCATTCCTCGAGGAGACTGGTCAACACCTCCCACCAGCAGGAGTAGCAGTGCTTTCTTTACATCCTCATGTCCATATATCTCTGGGGCAATGGATGCTGCCAACTTTTCATAGAAATCCTCCTCTATGGAAAGTCAGAAACAAAGTATTTTCTGAGAAGAGATTCCTAGGTAGAAACTCCTGGTCTTTCTGCTGGCCCCTCACCTGCAATCTGCCTCAGCTCCTCCTTGCTCAGCTCTCCAGCTCCCAACTCATCATCCTCACTCTTACTCATCTTCACAATTCGATGAGCTTCCAAGTAAGTTTCCGAGAGTAAACCCTTGAGTGGAAAAAAATGCCAGGTTACAAATAAAGTCCCTGTAATTTGCCCACCTGTGGGATTCCTCCCCGCCCCAAGTTCCTGAACTTTCTGTTCAATCTCACTCAGTACTTTGGTAATAGTTTCCTCTAAGGGAGAGGGGTAAGGTAGAAAGGAGAACATTTCAAATACCATTTCTTACCTGCACAACCTGTCGAAACCCAGTGCGTAAGATTGGCAAGAAGATACCTGTGACACTGACATGGTCACCAGGATGGGCAATCCGTGTGTTCTCTCCTTCTACCAGCACCGTGATGCTACGAGGAATATTTCCCACTGGCACTTGGTCACTCTACAGGATAGATGGCACATAAGGCACAGAGAAGAACCCGAGACCCATGAAAACCTGACTACTCCTCCCTGAGCATACTACCCTCTACTCATCCTGTCCAGGCTCGGATAAGCCTACGTGAAGAGGAAAAACTCATTTCCTTGACCTCTTTCCAACTAAGAAAATTCCAGTGAAATTGCCTTCCTGTTCCAAGTTATGCTCCCATCTCAGATCTTACCTCATTCTTCCCTTTGTCCAGTCTATGGCCAAGACTAAAGTGGATTCCCGCACACCAACTTCCCTGGGCCTCATACCCCAAACTCACATGTTCTTGCATCTTCATCTCCTGGAATTTGATGAATTTGGAGCCACGTGTTTGCAGATACAACCGCCCTCCTGAGCGGTTCGTCTGGCACTCTTGACTTGGGCACATGATCAGAGGCATGAAAGTGGGAGACTGGATCTAGGGTATAAGAAATATTAAAGGCAATGAGGAAGAAAAAAGCCCATTAGAGTTGGCAATATGAATTATATTTCCTCTTTATGACAAATACCAGGGACTATTAACATCACCTCAAACTATTCTGGATCAATGGCAGACAGCAAGAGCACAAACTAGGCAAAAAGACCACTGACTACATGTCAGGACAAAACAAACAAAGATAAACAACAAACAAAATGAATATTTTTCCTACACATACCGGCTGGTAAGTCTCTGCACCACACTGGTCACAAGTGTAAGTAGCCACCACCATTCTGGGTTTGACTTCAGAGACTCGAGTGACAATTCCACGCACAGTCACCAATTTCCCCACAGAGTCAGCCCGTACTTCCCGGATAACACGAGGCTTGCTACTGCTTGGGCCTTGAAAATACAGCTCACTAAGAGAAGAAAATAGTCACTGGCAAGGCCCTGGGGAGAAATCTCCACACCTGTCCCCACTGAGACCCACTCACAATCTACGCATAAGCTCAGGAGGGTACTGGTTCTGTGGGCTTCGGGCTGCCCCAGGGTCTCGGCTTCGCTGCTCCATCATCAGTCGGTGCTCAATGTACACGTCCAAAACATCTTTATTTACCACCTAAATATAAAAAGGAGAGAAAAAAATGAGCGTGGGATGAGGAAAGGCGAGAGCACAGAGGGCATGAGGCAGAAATCAAAACTCTCCACCAGGCTCAGTCTCTGAGAAGCTTCTTGACAAAAAACTAAGATCCTTTCTTGCCCAGCTTTTTCCTGCAACCACTCACCTCCCTCTCCTTGTACTGAGGCAGCAACTCTTGCACAACATCTGCAAAAAGTCTTGCATAGCGCTTAGCATTCTCACAAATTGAGTCCACCAACTCAGGATCATCCTCAGCAACATCATCCAGGTCTATGTACATTGCCACTTGCTCCCGATGAGCCAGCTGAACCTGGGGTGGGGAAGAGAACAGCAACATTAGAGTCAAATTGACCATACTCACCAGGGTTCACACACCAGAACAAGTGACCATGAGCCTAGCACACTAGTTCCAGGACCCTGCAGGGGACAAAGAGCAATACTCATTATCTCAGCCCCCAAGTCCCTAAAGGCACCTAAGTCAGATTACTTTTTGAATGCTGGTGTAACCTCCCATACCCTCTACCTAAACTTAAAACTTACCAACTGGTCTCCATATTTGAACTGCTTCTTGCCAAATTCCTCATCCTGGTAGAATTCTTGTATGAACTTCTTCACCTTTTCTACAGGGGAAAGGTAAAGTCACGAGGATCAACCTCCCTTTCTTTCAGACATCTCACTGCAAACCTCTCTGATGGAAATCTAAGAAACCCACTTTCATTTAAAACAAAACCTATGAACCAACTATTTCTATGTAGATCTCCCCAAACTGAGCAGAAATCCTTTTCTCTTGACAGTTTTCATCAAGATAAGAAACAGCTAAGAGTATTACCCAACACCCCCGCCCCCCGAAGAATTCCTGTCTCTGCCAGGTAAAAAACCCAGTACCCCCTCCCAATTACCTCTCACACACCCAGGAACAGGTGTGTTGAGTCTCCTGTCTTTTCCCCACGGGTATGATCTCCCTTTTTTCCCTGGCCCCCCAAATCTCTACCCTCACCGGGATCTCAGCCACAAGGCCGGTCGGCCGCCCCACCCCCTCTCCCGCCACTGCTTCCGCTCTTAGTAAACAAAGAAGCACATGGGCCCAGATGCTGCCGCCTCACAGCCCAGGATTCCTCCGCCCAAGGCGGGAGCCCATCCCGCGATTGGCCGGCTCGCCCTGGGCCACTCCGTCCCAGCCCACTACCTCCTCTCGCGGGCTCGAGCTAAACCGCCCCACACCAGGCACGCCCCCAACCTAAGTAGCTCTCCCGGAGGCCACCGCGCGGAAGGACACTGTTTACACACGACACTCCCTCCAGCGACGTCGCGCAACTTCCGCCCGCCTTCACTTCCGCTTGGAGGTTGGCCTAAAATGGCCAATCCCGGCGCGCAGCGGCCCGAGCCTGCCCGCCCCCAGGGCTACGGCGCGTCTCCCAAGGACCCGAGCACTGCGAGTGCCGAGAAGGGAGCAAGTTCCAGAGCCCCGAGTCCGAGACGCCCCGAGACGGCGTCCTCTGATGCCCAGGTGTCTCCAGAACCTGACCCTACACTCCCTCGGGAGTCCCAAACTGGGCTGACTACCTCCCGCCACGACCCCCAGTCCCTCCTCGCACATAAGAACGAGATCTCCAATCTCGGCGACTGGTACGCCCCCACCCACCGTCTACATCAGCCCCGCCGTCTCCCTACCCTGCCGCGGGCCTCGCGCAGCCAGAGCCCCGCCGGCCCTGGCGCCCCAGGACTCCAGTTCTCAACAGGTGTTAGTTGGAAGCCTTCCTGCGCAAGACTCCCCTCCTGGGGTTGCAGACCCTCACCTTTCTCGAGCGCATAGTCCTTAAGGGCCATCGCTACCGGGGGGCGGGCGGCAGCAGTTGGCGGGCGCAGGGCTGATGGTCCCAGGGCAATAAGAACGTCCGCGCGGCGGACGGCGGCCGACCAACCGAAATTGGCGCGAAACGTCGCCCCCCACGTGACCGGCGCCGCTGCGAGCTGTCCAATCGTGCCGGAGGCCCTCCGCCCCGCCCGCCTGCGGCAGACCGGGTCCTCGATCAATCAGAGGGCGAGCCCGGGCTGATTGACGGGGAGGCAGCTGGACGAGGCGGGGCGGGCTTCGGTTTCCCGCGGTCTGAGCTGGCGCGGGCGGAGGCGCAGAGCTCTCTTAAAGGGCCAGCCCACACGCGTCCTTTTGTTCCGGGACCGTAGGGCGGGGCAGGCCCAACTTTCGCCGTCTCCTGGTCTGCTCTCCCGAACGGCCATGATTTCCCAATTTTTCATTCTCTCTTCCAAGGGGGACCCGCTCATCTACAAGGACTGTATCCTTCACCCACGAGGCAGGGTGGGAGTAGTGTCCCAAAGCCAGGCTGTGTGGCCAGTTCCTTAGCTGTCCTTCCACCCGGTCAGTCCGCGGGGACAGTGGCGGCCGGGATGTGGCCGAGCTTTTCTACCGGAAGCTGATGGGACTGCCCGGCGACGAGTCTCCAGTTGTCATGGTAACCACTTGCCATGGGAGGGGAGGGGCGCCTGCAGGTTGGGGGTGGGAGAGCGCCTCCTTTCTGCCGGGGCTGTTTCCCCTGACAGCCAGCATCCTTTTGGAGGGTACATTCCATTAGGCGGAAAGGAAAGTTGACTGGAGCGCTAACCATGCGTCAACCACAGCTATTGAGCTCCACGTCTCAATCCTCAGCAACTCTGGAGTAGGTATTCTTACTAAACTTGGCCTTAGGAATCTGGGCCTGAAGAAGTGTCATTTGTCACCCAGTCACTTTGCTAGTAAGTAGAATATGAGTAACTTTCCTGGGCCCTTAAACATTAAACTTCCTAATGCTTTCTTCTTCTCTGCCCCAGCACCACGATGACCGTCATTTTATTCACATCAGACACAGCGGCCTCTATTTGGTGGCCACGACTTCTGAAAATATTTCTCCCTTCAGCCTCCTAGAGCTGCTCTCCCGGTGAGGAGACCTGGGCTGGGCACTTGGGCATGGGGTCTGGGAGGA
Source organism: Uropsilus gracilis (assembly GCA_004024945.1). NCBI lineage: Eukaryota > Metazoa > Chordata > Mammalia > Eulipotyphla > Talpidae > Uropsilus > Uropsilus gracilis. The sequence continues at coordinate 28,874 of PVHY01009871.1, forward strand.
GGACCTGTTTCCTCATTTGGTCCTGTTTTCTCAGGTTAGCCACTCTCCTGGGTGACTACTGTGGCTCCCTGGGTGAGGGAACCATCTCCCGCAACGTGGCTCTTGTCTATGAACTGCTCGATGAAGTGCTGGTAAAGCCAAGAGTGTTGCCTCTTCCCTGAACAGAAATCCCACAGTTGAGAGGTTAAGTCCATTCCTTTCACCCCTTCCCTCCTCTGACCAGCTGCAGACACCTCTTCCTTTGCCCATAGGACTATGGCTATGTACAGACCACGTCCATGGAAATGCTGAGGAACTTCATTCAGACAGAAGCTGTGGTCAGCAAGCCCTTCAGCCTCTTTGACCTCAGCAGTGTTGGCTTGGTCAGTTAAAGGGAAAGAAAAGGACAAGGAGGGTGGAGGCCTGGAGGGTTGGCAGAGAACCTGAGGATGGGTTGCCTTGGGTGCTTTCCAGTTTGGGGCTGAGACACAACAGAGCAAAGTGGCCCCCAGCAGTGCAGCAGGCCGACCTGTCCTGTCCAGCCGCTCTGACCAGGTAAGGGGGGACCGATAGGGTTGGATCCTCTCATTTTTTCTGAACCCAGGATCCAAGAAGAGTTTATGGTATCCCTCCACCTCCCCTAGACATAAGTGTTGCTTCTTCTACCCCTTTCTCCCTTACCCAGGGCCCTAACCTCAACTGCCCTGTCATTTCTGCCTGCCGCTTTAGAATGCAGGCTGCTCTGCCTCCAACCATCTCAACCCCTTTTCTTTCTTAGAGCCAGAAGAACGAAGTGTTTTTGGATATAGTCGAGAGGTTGTCTGTACTAATAGCATCTAATGTAAGTCTGGGCCCCTAACCCTGAGGCTAAGAACAGATGATACTTGGGAAATGCGGTTGGGAATGTCACCTCTGGACATTAATCTCCCTGCATTTTCAGGGCTCGCTGTTGAAGGTGGATGTGCAGGGAGAGCTCCGACTCAAGAGCTTCCTTCCCAGTGGCTCTGGTGAGAAGTCTGCAAGCTAGAACCAGCATAGGGTTTGGGACAGCCCCCCAGCTTGTGTTTGGTGGTCTTTTTTGATGCTCTTTCTTCTGGCAGAGATGCGCATTGGTTTGACAGAAGAATTTTGTGTGGGGAAGTCAGAACTGAGAGGTGAGGAGAGAGTGAGTCTTTTTCTTCTTGGAATGATTGCTGAAGTTTTCACAGAAGTTAGAGTCGGACTCTCTCTTTCTCTCCAAAAATGTGAATTAGAAATTTTTCATCCCAGGTTATGGACCAGGAATTCGGGTGGACGAGGTCTCATTTCACAGCTCAGTACATCTGGAGGAGTTTGAATCTCATCGAATTCTCCGCTTGCAGCCACCTCAGGGTGAGGTCAGTACCGAGGCCCAGCATGTTATATCCACCATGGGGAAGGCATTTCAGGTTGGAGACCACACTAACTTTCATTCCTTCCGTGGTGTCAGCTGACTGTGATGAGGTACCAACTTTCAGATGACCTCCCTTCTCCACTTCCTTTCCGGCTCTTTCCCTCTGTACAGTGGGACCGAGGCTCAGGCAGGTAAGGACACACCTACTATTCTAGACTTTTTCTGGAACCTAAGCCAGTGTGGTCCCCAGGCTTATTATGGATGAATGGTAACAAGGTACACATTAGAAAAGGCACTCTTCCCCACTGTGGTCTAGCCCCATGAACTCAAGGGTTGGCTAGTGAAGTTGGGCCAGATTTCAGCTCCACTCTTGCTTTCTTGGAGCATAACCTACATAGCACAGAGTCTAGAGGTCTGGGTGGGGAATGATGAAACGCTTGTGGGATAGTGCCCGAGTTATGACATTTGACCTTCTTGCCTAGACTCCAGGTTTATTTGAAGTTACGATGTGACCTGCCCCCAAAGAGGTAAGTGTGGGGTTAGCAGGATTTAGCTGTGTGGGACAGGAGATAAGATACCTGTTGCTTCCACCATCCACCAGCCTTGGAACCCAATTTAGTTAGAAGCTCTAGACTTTGGGAAGGGAGGGGAGTAGCCATTTGTGCCAGGCTTCGTTTGTGACATGAGTCAAGAGTTACCACCTTCCTGGGGCTGACTATTCCTTTTTTTTGCAGCCAGGCTCTCAACATCAGGCTGCACCTTCCCCTACCAAGAGGGGTGGTCAGGTTAGTATGTGCACTGTGAGACTCTAGTGGTTTCACAGCACCCTGGGCAAAAGGGAGACCTTGGGAAGGAGAATGGGAATTGTGGGGTAGAATGGGCTTGTCCTTGAGGAAAGCAGGGCTGAACTCAGCACCTTTCCTCTCCAAATTCCAGTCTGTCTCAGGAGTTGAGCAGCCCAGAGCAGAAGGCAGAGCTGGCAGAAGGAGCCCTTCGCTGGGACCTGCCCCGGGTGCAAGGAGGCTCTCAGCTCTCTGGCCTTTTCCAGGTATAACTATGGGAATCTTTGCATCCTCTCCTACAACTCCTCCTGCAACCACTTCCAGCCCCTAACCCATTCTTCCCAGTGCACTTGCTGGTTGTTTCCTAGCAGTCAGCTTCCTGGCCCTTTGGCTTCCTTGCCCACTTCAGTCAGTGCCTTCAGCACCCTTCTGTCTGCCTCTGTTCCTCACAGATGGATGTCCCAGGCCCTCCTGGTCCTCCCAGCCAAGGACTTTCCACGTCTACTCCTCTGGGATTGGGCCCTGCGAGCCTCTCCTTTGAGCTTCCTCGGCATACATGCTCAGGCCTCCAGGTGCGCTTCCTCAGGCTTTCATTCAGACCCTGTGGGAACGCCAACCCTCACAAGTGGGTACGACATCTGAGCCACAGTGATGCCTATGTCATTCGGATCTGAGGCTTTTGAAACAAGGACATAGGCAGCAAAGGGTATGACCTATCAGATGTTGTCATCTCCAGTGTCATCTCACTGGCCAAATGCTGGCCAGTGATCTGTTGGAAGAATCTCAAGTCCTAGGGCCCAGGAGGGCTCACATTTCAACTCCCCTGTGCTACCTGACACAGGAAGGACTGAGGTAGACCAGAACTTACAAATCAAACTTTTATTCTGAGGAACTGGCTGTACAATATCTAAAAAGAAAGTTGTGGGGGAAGCAGGTTACTACTTCCTCCCAGCATGGTGTGGGTGTGACAGTTTTTAGCAGAGAAAGTCAGCAGATGTTTGACAGCGTCAAGGCGCAGGTTGAGGGGAGCCAGGTCCAGAAGGCTGGGAACCATTAGCTTTTGGAGTCCCTGGAGCTGGAGGAGGGCTATCTCCAGCTTCTAGTTTCCCCCCACAGAGGGCACTGCCCCCAAGAGGGGAAGGTGCTGAGGACTGGGGAGGGGCTGGAGAAGAGTGGGAGGTGGTGCCTCCTTTGCCTTCCCCAGTTGGGGGAAGAGAGACTACAATGTACTTCTGGACACTACCCGGCCCAGAGGGAGCAGAGCTAGGGGGTGCAGTGGTAGCGGTGGAGACCAGCTTGACGATGGGCTGCACGCTGGGGACCGTGGTAGTAACAGGGGAGGTGGTGGTGGAGCCTGACCCGGGGGCCGACGTGCTGAGGGACAGGACCTGGGGAGGAAAGGAAAAGCAGTGCCAGCTGCCCTGTGTCCTCCCCAACTCCCAGACTCTGAATACTGAGTCCTGCCTTCCTCAGGAGCCTCAGACCCTTGCTCAGGAAGAGCAGCCAGGGCTTTGCGGGCCCCTAGGAAGTGCCCCTTCCAGATCTAGGTGGTAATGACACTGCACGTGCACATTTCCAACACACATACTCTGAGGGGAACCTCTGCTCCACTTACCTGCTGGGTGGATGAGGCACTGGAGGAGGACATTACAATGAACTTGGTTGGAGGTGGGGATGGCTGAGGCGGGGCAGCAGCTCGTGCAGACACTAGTGTCTGGACGGGCAGTGCAATGGAACCAGGAACCTTCAGTAAGCCAGGGGTCCGAGGGCCAGGCTGAGGGGCCTGTGAAAGGGTCAATGTGGGCCGTGGCTGCAGGGAGACAAGGCAAGAAGAAAATGTCAACATTGAAGAAAAGACTTCAGCAGGTCTAAGGAGTGGCAGCATCTTCACTAAGGAGGCCTTGATCCTCCGAACTGCTGAGGGCCCAGCATGCGTGCATGTCTGTGGGTGCCACCCTAGAAGCACTTAGCTCTGCCCCACCCTTCAGTTCTTCTCCTCTCACTTGTGCTGACCTGAGTGATGGTCAGTGTGGTCCTGTTGACCTGCTGAGCCTGCAGAGCAGCCTGGGCTCGGGCCTTGACCACATGGGAGCAAAGAAGGGGTCCGAGAGATCCAAATTCTGCCCGATAGGCATCCTGATTGTCAGGTGGTGGGCGAAGCTTCGCTAAAACAGGGGCACAGTGTTTCTGCAGAGAAGGCAAAGAGCCAGTTAGACGATAGTCTGGGACTCAGAAGTGTGATGGGAAAGGGATTAAAAAGGAGACTGCCCGTTCAGTATGCTCAGGACAGTCTGTTATTTCCGCATGTTCTATTAGAGGACCAACTGCCTGATAATGGAGTATGAGGAGTGATGTGGTTTTTCTTTGTAAGAAAACACATGCACCAATTGTACATAGAGTCTGCTGGATGCACTAGAAATAGCAAGGGGGCAGCTGGTTCCTCAGTTGGCTGTCTTGACAGGATGGGTCAGAGTGATGCATGGGGGACAGTGAGTCTAGAAGTGACAGGTGGGGCTATTTCTTAATCTATCTGTGTCTCTGTGAAACAGTATGAGGTAAATATATGAGGCAAGGATGATATATGAATAAAAGACACCATGTGCTTGCTAAGCATTGTCCCTGTGTAGGTATGTGGGGTTGAGGGGAGGGTAGTGGGAAGAAGGCAGGGGTGGCCTGGGGGCTTTGGTCACCAGGAGGAGGCTCTGCACGTGGTCAGCTCCTATGCGGTCAATGTTGCTTAGCACTGGGCCATCCAGCACACTGCGGATCCGCTCCCCTTCCTGTTGCAGCCGTGGCAGGATCAGAGTCTTAATCACCTGTGGAAAAGGAAGGGGAGAAGCCAGGGTCTGGGGTCACTACACAGTCACCTGGGTTGGGGGTGGGAAGAGGGTACTCCCCTTTGTGACTTTAGGATGCTTCCCCCTGCCCCAGTGCTTTCCCGGGGCTCTAACATCATGTCCCAGTTCTGCCAGGCCTGCAATGGAGCCGTAACGCGTCGTCCATGGAGTCTTTTCATCAACCCAGCTCTGTGAAAGGAAAGTAAGTCCAGTAAGGGGGCCCAAGAGGCCAAGTCTCTGATAAACACACTTTGCTTGTAAATCATTACAACAATACAGATGCAGTTCAAGTTCCAGCCCCCGTCCCTCTCTGCCCTCTTCCCCTTGTTCTCAGAGTTGTTTCCCCCAGCCACAACTGACTCACTGCTGCTCTGGGGGAAGCCCTCAGGAGATGTATGGATGTTATCCTAGTGTCAACCTGGGATAAGGGTGTAAGACATTTCTCCTCCCTGCTCACCTTGGTGAAGGTCTTGGTGATCCGGGACTGGATGTTGTTCGTGGTTGTACTGAAATGCTTGCAGATTTGGGCCACCAGGCGGGCGGCAAAGTCCCGGAGTGCCCAGTGATTGTCCACATCTGGCCGCAGGCATAGCTGTCTGCTCACAATGCAGGTCATAACCGCTGGAATCAACTCATGCACCTAAGGAACAAGCAGTGAGATTAATTCTAACAAATGGCTTCCTGTTGGCAGCAGTTCCTGAACCTGGGCTTAGGGGAGGACCACGCACATATTTTTCTAAATACAACGTAGGGTTGTCCATCAGTGCCTTCACCATGCGCATCAGGTAGATGAGCAGGGCCAGGTTGTTTTGTACCACATTCACACGAACCTATGGGAAGGAGAGGTGACAGGTCATGAGAACCCTCAGACAACCCCTCCCATGCCACCTCCCCACCACCCCCTGACTTCCTGCCCTTCCTGAATCCTCTCACCCCCTCAGAGATGAAGGTGCTGAATCGTGGTAGCATCTGATAGAGCCCGGGGTCTGTTGCAATGCTCTGCAGAGCTTCCTGTGGGAAAGGAGCAGTTGACACAGTAGACAAGGTAGAAAAGATTCATGGGGGTCTCCAAAAGAAGGGATCTCTGGGTAAAGGCAGAAGGTGGGGTCTCACCGCTCTCTTGGCCTCACATGATCCCACACAGGCTTCAGTGATCTCCTTGTAGTACAGCTGCTGCTCCACTGACAATTCATGGATGCTTCGAGGCTTCAGTCGCAAGGGGGCCCCCTCCAGCAGGGGTGGTGCCTTCTTTTCTTTCCCTGTGTGAATTGGAAAGATGATTTGAGGAAGCAAGCTCTACAAGAAGCCTTGGGAACACACCTTGACCATCTCCAACTCCATCCAGGGAGATGCACCTCCTTCAGATCTCTTGATTCTTTCTGGGGCTCTGCCTTGATGCCCTACTCCTTGCCCTGGTGGTTCTATTTCACAAATGATTTGGGGCAAGAGCCAGGAGAGGCCTGGCCTAGCAGTACTGACCTTTGCCATCAGCCGGAGCAGCCCCTTGACCTTTGCCTTTCAGGGGTCCATCCTCTTCCTGTCCTGGCTTTGCTGACTTCAAGGGCTCTGTGGCCTCAGCCTTCTGCTGCTCTTTAGGAGCTAATGGGAAGGAGTCATGCACGGATGAGGAGTGGCAGATGTAACGAAGTAAGGCAGAGTGAGGAGTGGGTTCTGGGCATGGGGCAGTTTACCTGGGGGTGGGTTCTCAGGTATAGCTGGCTGGCAGCCTTCAATGCTCAACCAGTGAGCTGTGAAGAAGGAAGGTGTCAAGCTGAGTTGCTGCACATGTACATTAGGGAGTCACTCCACACTATGGAATGTGTTCCATTTCTATCTCCATTTTCTGCCACTCACCAGGGGTCTCACACATTGCTTCACTTCCTCAAACCCATATGCATCACTCTTCCTCTCCCTCCTCCCCACCACCCTGCTTCCCCTCCCCCAACCTTTGAGGCAGACGTCCAGGGGCACCCTGGGCAGAGGGGTATTGATGATGTCGCTCAGATCAACCTCCTTCTCCTCGTAGAAGTAAAGTTCCCGGCCCCCACCAGAGGCGAAACGGAAAGGAATGAATTCCTGAGCGTGGAAGCCATAGAGCGGCTATATCAGGGGAGAGAGACACTGAGATGAGAAGGGAGCACCCGGAGGTATGGCTGAAGGCAAATGCAGCATCTGGGAGGACCCTCATCTCAATCCTGTGCATCCCCATCACCTCGACATTCTTTAACTTTAGCGCGTAGTCAATGTCACTGGTGGTGAGCTTCTGCCGCTTCCCCATGTGCATGAACTTCAAGGCATCCTGGGTAGGAGGACAGATGTCAGCCCTGAGACTCTGAGTAAGGTGGCCAGGGCAGCATCCTCTATATAGTGCAGGGCTGGGCAGAGGGGCCAGGTTACCTGTGCAATTTCCTTGATGCGGTAGCTGACCTCATCTGTCAGCAGTTGGCAGGTGTCCTCCTGAATCTGGGCAATGCCCATTGACTCAGCCACCACTTTCATTGACTCGGAGGGCAGCACGGTATTACTGAGTTTCAACTTCTTCTCCTCGGCCATTCTGCAGCCCCTCCTCCCCTCCCCTGAAGGATGATGCCCCAGGGTGGAGAGATGGAGACCCTGGTAGGGGGATGGGGTAGGCATAAGAAATAAAAAGAAACATGAGCCCCAAAGAAGAGGGGCTGTTCCTCAGGAGGGGGCCACATCAAAGGGAAGGTAGTGGAGATGGAAAAGAGGGGAAGGAACTTGGGAGTATCTTCTGTCCATCCCCAGGTGAGTCAGCACCAAGGTAAGGGAAGAAGGTTGCAGTTGGATCCAACTCCATACCATTTATTGAGCCCTATTCTATACCAACACTGTGCCCGTGAGGTAGAGTAGAATGAACACAGTCCTCAATTTCAGTCCCAGTCCTTGGCTGTATTACTTGGGTAAGTTCCTCACTACCTCCCTGACTTGGGTTTTTCCTCTATAGTGTGAAAAATACCCTTCTTTTTTTTTTCAGTTTTGCACATACCTTTCTCGCCCCTTGAGTCATTCATGCTTGACAAAAATACAATACTGGTGGTTAAATACGACTCTTCTAACTATCTGTTTACCCGTACAATTGAATATACAATTCATGGCCACAAACTTCAAATGGGCCCTTAGTGCAATAAAATAATCACACTATTATCTCAGTACCTCACCTCCCTCTATCATGATCTCTTCTCCTTTTTCACTTTTGGCCATCCAAAGAGAGTTTCAGAGACTCTCTCCAGTATAATGATCTGCCAAGTGGCACCTACATCCACACTCTACCTCCATTACTGAAGCGTGTTGGGTCCTCACCAACTCTAGCACTGAATTACTCCATTTCTCCCATCTCCCTGCAATGTCATCAATTTCTCAACCTAACAGATCATTTCCATAAACCTACAAAACGCAGTTATTTTTCTTAGCTTCAAAATATCCATACAGTGGCATATACAAACTAGGGAATCTGACATAGGCTACATACATGGATGAAGTTAGACACATTATGCTAAGAGAAGTCAGTCACAAAATGACAGATACTGTGTTTCCACGTGTGAGAGCAGTCAAATTCACAGGGTCAGAAAGTAGAATGGTGGATGCTAGGGGGGCCAGGGAAAAGGGGATTTATTGTTTAACAGGTACAGATTTTCATTTCTGCAGCATAAACCAAGTTCTGGAGATGGTGACTGACGATGGCTGCACCAGGCGAACATACTTAAAACATTATTGAACTGCACACTTAAAAATACTTAAGATGGTTAAGTTTCATAATATGTATTTTGCAGTTTAAAAAATATTTAAAACCTTTATTCCACTTTCTCCACAATTTATGCCCCTTTTTAACTTTTCCTCTTTGCAAAAAAACTCCCTCAAAGAGTCAGCTGGGCATGGTGATGCATGCCTGAAATCTCAGCTACCTGGGAGGTTGAGGCTAGGGATCACTAGAGTCCGCAGGTTTGAGACAACCCTGGGCAACATAACATGACCTAGTCTCTTAAAAAAACAAACAAAAAAAACCTTTCTCAAAGACTTGTCTTAACTCAGGAGTACCTCTCCTTCTGGCCTGAACTTACTCCATTCAGCTTTGACCCCATGAGTTCCTGAAATCAAGGTCATCAAGGTCTCATCAAGGTCTCCCATGACTCCACATTGTCAAATCTATGGTCCACACCGCATCCTCAATTTACTTGATTTCTCAGTGGGATATGAGAAAGCTGATTACTTCCTTTTGAAAACATTTTTACCCCACTTCCACATCACCTCTTCTTAAGTTTCCTCCTACCTGACCCATCACTCTTTTGGTTTCTTACTCTTTTACTCCTTTTTACACATTGTGTAGAAATAGACTTTTGTTATGTCCACGAACATATTCCAGGACCCCAGACTGATGCCTAGGACATTACACTCAAATAGTTGTTGGGACAAATGAATGAATCCTAAGGCTTGAAGATGCAGGTGCTCAATACATAGCCAGTATCATAGCCTCCTGTTACCAGGAGGAACAGATATCCATCCACGCTTGGAACTACTCTGCTGGGCAGAAAATGGCTGGATCGTTTGATGTTGACATTAGAAAGATTAACATAAACTATTTAGGCCCAAACGGTGGGGGGTGGTAGGGGAGGCAAGTGAGGATGTACTGTATGGGTGAAAAGATGAAGGCCCAAAAAGAATTTGGTTCTTCTCAAACCATCTCAAGTCTCCACCCCCACTTTTACAAGTCTTCTCTCTAAGGAACACGTTTATTCAACACAAACTCAGTGCATGGGTTTAGGTATACATGTTCCAGTTCCCTGGTGAACTCCTACTAACCCTTCAATACCCTGAGGTACCCTTGCCAGTTAAAGGCTCATAAAACCTGCTACGGCCTCAGGAGCCCCTTGGGTCACTGGGGCCGGCAGGAAGTCTTCATAGAGGGTTAAGTTGAGCTAGAAAATCTGTGTAATCGTTTCCCAAGTAAGGAAGCGGGTCGAAGGTCCCCGGGAAACGGGTATCGGCGAAAGAAGGCTCAGAAAGCCAAAATTATCCCTAGAACATCTCTATAATGCTATCATAGACACACAGAGTCCCCACGCGCACGGACACACAACCAATCGTCCTCTTCTTAGTCCCTACAGGGGTCGTCTAAGGGGTCTAGTCTGTGCTACTACTCAAACCCGCCCCCGCAAGCCGAGAGCCCCGCGCAGAAAAAGTCTCTCACCGCCGCCAAAGCGCCGCTCACCCGGCGCTCGGCGCCATGTTGGCCCCGCCCCCTCCAGGGAATAGGTCCTGACAGAGACGGAGAGCAAGTAGCTGTCCATTCCCCGAACTGGCATTAAGTCCCTCAGGCTCACATTCTGTAGTGACACAAAAATCATTGTTTCTATGTCTACATTTTAGAATCACAGCTTGCTGTTCTTATCATTTCAATTTATTCCTTCTCTACCCGGCAGCCAGGACCTTCTAGAGGCGCCACACTACCTAGGCGGGGAAGCCCGAAGCGCAATCACGCCCCACCCACTTTGGGGGAGGCAATACGCGTGCGTCCTTGGTGCTAGCCTGGACTTAAGTTGCCGCCGAGCGCCACGGAATTTAAAGGGCCAGCTGTCTTCCCTTAGTTGGTTTGAAGGCAAGGGGTGGTGGTTTGTGGACAGCATTTTGTGATGGGACCTGTTCGGTTAGGAACGTTGCTTTTCATTTTGGCTGTGTACGCTGCTTGGGCTGGGACGCCGAAGGAGGAGGATGACACGGAACGTTTGCCCAGCAAATGCGAAGGTAACTAAAGGAAGCAGCCTCCTATTCGCATCATCCTACCCCACCTCCCTCCTCTAGGCTGGACCCACAGAATGGGTGGTCACTGGGTCTGTTTGAAGACTGGGGGTGGTTCTGATAGAGCTTAGCAAAATTCGACTGTTTGAACGGGGTCCAAAGAGGGGATGCATAGTACTATCCCCAAACTATGGCATTACAATTCCCAAGAGACTTTCAGAGCGAGCTCTTGACGGCTTGGGCCCCAATGGTCTGTGGTAACTGTAGTTCAGAGAGTACTTGCCCTGGACGACCAACTCTACCGAGCTTCTAAGTGTGCGTGTGTGTGTTTCTCCCATGCCACCAGACCAAATCTGGAGAGCCTGCAGGGCGGGGTGTGAGACTCATACCTGTGTACATCTCTGCTCCACCTGAGCAGAGACGCTTCCAAATTACAGGTCTCACGTTCTCCTGAGGGGGTAGGGGTGGGTGTGGGGGGTGAGAAAGTCACCCTCGATGCTCATAAAGGAAAGAGGTTACACAACTGTCAGAGGTTCCCCATCAGTGTGAGGCTTTGCAGAGGGTGTGTACTGTGGAATTTACAATGAAGAGTATTTTCTTTAGCTGCATTATGTGTGGGACCCAGCTGGTAAGGGCTCAGCTTTGGGCTTTGAGTGCCCTGGTTTCCTAATTTGTTGCTTTCCTAACTCAATTTCTTTCTTGAATTCCTCCACACTACATTTCAGCATCAGAGTTCCTCATGACTTGGTCCTAACCTTACCTCTTCTTTCATTTGTGTCCCCCTTCTTCTACCCCCCCCTCAGTTTTTCTAAACAGTTTTTCTAAAGTCCTTACTTTAACACCTCTGC